>OU383773.1:119985290-120067790 GCA_910950805.1 Acrocephalus scirpaceus scirpaceus
ATACATGAAGTCTGGGAAGTAAACACAAAAAATGTCTAATAGAGGAAAAGCAATTCAAGAGTACAGCAATTTCAACATAGAGCCAAGTCTGTAAAGCCAAAATGCTAAAGTTGTGTCTTGTTTTCCTGTGGTGTCCTTTGGAGAAGAGGTGGAAAAACATCCCATAAAACCCACCTAAGTCGGAGAATGATGTTGACTTAAGGAAAATGTTCTGTCTTTGCCCAGTTTTAATGTCTGCTGATGCTAATGGAAGTTGTTCACTTGCTGATGAGATAATACAGAAGTGCTAATGGGAGATTAATACTTAAATTTGTAATTAGTTAAGTTTAAATTAAATTTATCTGGCTTTTTCCTCTGATTGTCAGGTATGCTGGTTCCTTCTACAAATAAATATACAACATCCCAAGTCCTCTTTGAGCAGTGTCATAGAATCCCAGCATAGTTGATTCTATTAACACATCAAGCTAGAAATTTACTCATTTGCCAAACCTGTATGGTGCAGTTGCTTGAAGTGTCAGTATATAGGGAAGATGCTGGGAACTGCTGAGACAATGTTTAGGAATCTGCAGTTTGGACCTACCTTCTGGCTGATGCTAACATCTCTATATTTACACAAGCACAAATTTCATTGTGCTAAGTACGTCTGACAAGTCATCTACATCTTTGTTAAATTGCTTTGCTTTTTCAAAACTAAAACTATCTATAATTCAGCCACTTCATTGAAAGCTGCACACAGGTGTTTGGTGCACTAAGGCACTAAAATAATTTATGTCTATTAGTTTGACCCTTCTTAACATTAAAGCAAAACTATTTTTGTTGTTTTCTTCAAAAAGCTTTCAATATGATGAATCTCCAATAAAACCAAATGCAACTTCTGATGATTTAAACTGATCTTTTAAAAGATAAATCAGATTCCATGGTTAGCACTGTAATCATCTTGTCATGCTTAGTGTGATTATTCACCTTTTAAAAGTAATAGCAGAGTTTTTCAGGTTTTGCAGTCTTCTGCAGGTTCCTGGAATGAAAAAACTGTATATATACCATGTAAAACAGACTGCTGGATGAAGCTTTGTATTTATAATTCCAAAACCCATAGGAAATTATATATTGACCTCATATTTAATCTAAATGTACTATAAAACAGAACAGGTTTTTCAAGACTTAACTGAATTTAGTGAAGGTTTCATTTGGAAATATTGGCAATGTGTGCCTCAATTTGCTAGGAAAATAGTTGTGTCATTATCTGTCATCTTGTGAATAAACAGTTCAGTTAGGTGTGTGCATTTGAGAACTGCAGCTATGGCAGTCTGCCCTGTATTTTCAATTGAAAGTGTATGCCTTAGTCCATATTGATCTGAATTTAACACCAACTGTTCAGTAAAGAAAATGTTGCTGGTTTTGTTTGTTTGTTTGATTTTTTAGAATTACTTTGCAATCTAAGATTGCTTGTCTTGGGAGAAAGTAGAGGAAAGATTTTCATGCAGCAAACTTTTATCTGGTGTTACATTTTGAGGGTATTTTGGCTACTATTTAAGTGCATGCATTTTAAATGGATTGAAATTTTATTTTTAAACTTCCTCCTTTGATTTGGATAGTGCTGAATGGTAAGAATTTCTGTAAAATTGGATACATCCTGTCTTTTGTTAATAGAGCACAGGCAGCACTGTAGTTAACATCTTCTGAAACACAGTACTAATAAATACAATTAATGTTATTTTAATGGACATTTTTATGTTGCAGTGATCAGTGTAAGCTTTCATAGTGAAGTACATTTAATACATATGGTATTGCTACAGTACTAATTACATTTATTGCAATGGCTTTTGCTCTGTGTCTCAGCTCTGCTTTTGTGCGGTGGACTGTTTCATAGAGGCATGCTGATAAAATATATGCTATGAACACAGCAGATGATATTAGAATAAATAAATGCTGAAGTTGGTTATAGCTGTCTGAAGGCCTCTTAGTTATGAAATACGTATCAGGGTTGGTCCCAAGGGTTTTGAGGATAACTGTGTCAAGAGAATATATGCTGAAAGGAGAGTCTGCTCTATATATATATGGAGCCTACCAAATCTGTTGATATAAGCTCTGCCACATATATCACTTCTTATTTTTACTGTTGCCATTCCTCAGTTGCTCAAAGGTTGCAAACAAAAATAGGGTCCTGTTGTGGTGTGTACTCTGCAAATAAAGAAGGCAGGGGTGTACAATCCAGCATGATGCCTAAGCTACTTTTATAAGGGTGCTTATAATATTAGACTTGGAATGATAAATAGTGGAGTGCTGTCATTGCAGCAGCACCCCTGGGCTAAATGGCCATTCTGAGAAGTGGGTCCAAAGACCTTAGGCATGGTGAATGCACAGCCTTGGAGTTACAACTCTTGAGGACAGAGCTTGTGTCTCTCTGGCATTGGATGCTAGTTCAGGTGTACCCACATCTTGATTCAGAACTGCAGGAGGATAAATGGTAACGTTACCACACCGTAGTCAGTAGTTTATTAATTCTGCGTAGGTAGTTGTGCTGTCCACAAAGCAGCATCAGACCTATGCCAGATGTTTAATTTAGATACATCCATGATTCTGGAATAAGAGCAGGTATATGAAGTGAAAGACTCTCAGGCCTGATTTGCTGATTATTTATTTAGGTTTTTTCCAGTCATCATGCAATGCCTCTCATGCTGGCTTCTGCTGGAGTAGAAGAACTGGTTCTTTTTAATTGCTGATCTGCTTTGGGACCTGAAGTATTTATTAAATTTTTAGTACTAGAAAACTGCATGTGTGGTAGAGTATAATACTGAAGACTGAGGCCACAATGTAGAAAGAGATATTAAAAATAGAAAGTAATAGGATACTTTGTGTTGCACTTCTAATGAGATGTTCAAAGCTGATCAAAGCGAGCACTGAAAGGAGAGGTTAAAGCCAACAAATCTTCATGTTTACCTCATTCCTTGGTATGTCATAACCCAGGGGAAAGGTGATTTCTGATTTATGGGCTGGATGTGGCTCCCTCTGAAGCAGCTGACCTGTCTGAGAGCACAGTCCCTGACACCTGTGCAACCCTTTTGCCTCAGCTCTCCTGGGCAGATGGCTTGGGGATTCTATTTCTGAGAGTCTAGCTGGCAACAGGACCTGTGCCCAGTGGAGGTGGCACACTCACCCTGTGATGAGGACTGAGGCAGGAGAGTGGGCATGTGTAGGAAGAGAGGGCACACTTGAAGAATTTCCCTGACATGGAGAGGTGCCAGTGAGTAGAGTGCACAGTGTGATCTGGCTAATGCAGAGAGGTCAGGCCTTCATGAATGGAGGAGACCATTAAATAGAGAAGGACCTCAGGAAGATGGGACTGAAAATATGGGGAAAGAGGAGACAAAGAAGGGGAAATGACGAGAGTTTAAAAACAGGAAGCAGCATGGAAAGTCACATTACTGGACATGAGTAAGACTGTAAGACTTGGTGCAGAAGAAAGGGTATTCCCAGAGATAGGTACTTAAGTCAATTAAGGGAATGGATGAAATAAAAAGAAGTGGGGTGGGAAACATGGTTTCTTGCAAGTATGTTTTTCATCCAGCTTCTGTGCAAAAAGTTTACTGCATTTTTGTTAGAGATCTCTAACAAAAATGCAGTAAAATCCATGTGGTTATGGAAGTAAACTGCTAATGTCTCACTAGAAGTGAGTGGAGAGAGATTAATCTTTTCTACTATGTCCAGAAGACCCTCCATCTACTCTCTCACCACCTAAGGGGAAATATCTGTTAAAAGTATATTTGAGGTTGATGTTAGTGGTGAGAGAGAAGATGAGTCTGAACACCCACTTTTGATGTGGTGATGATTGATATTCTAGTGTGATTGTGGTCAAACAAATGGTCGAGTCAGGCTCTAACAAGAGTGTCCCAGACTTGATGGCTTTGAAGCTGTGGTTTAAAAAGGAAATGTCTTCTGGCTAAAGGGCTGCACACTAACCATTTGGATTTAAGTTTGGAAGCTACAGTTCTTCCTTGAAATTTTTTTTAAACCATAAAAACTATGGCAGAAATTAGTTTCCTGATTTCAGACTTTTGTTCAAGTGCTTTCTTTCACCTATGACAATCGGAGATCTTTCTAATTCTCCCATACATGCCTGCTAGGCTTGGTGGTACCTCCTGTAGTCAGTGTGTATTGATTTATAGCACTGCCAGGCCCAGCTCCTAGCTTTGGATTGGAAGCCTATTTCCTGTGTCCTGTATCTGCTTTCACAACCTGCCATTGCAGCTTACTGCTCTTTCCCATCTTGAAGGTTAGAACAGGATTAGGAAATGAGGACAGATGAGTGCTGGAAGTCAGGCAAACCAAGGGAAGTCCCACAAGTTCCTGGATGTTCTCACAGCTGCTCTGGGATCAGAAATCTCTTATGTCTCAAGAGGGAGGGGAAAAACTGACTCTGTGACATCTCGTCACAATACTGCCACATGTTTCATTCCCAAGTAAAATGAAAATTTTGAATTAGTTGGCTTAGAAAGTTGACCACAGAAACGCATGAAAAAGTGTGCAACATTTAGGAGATTCCACTGCAGAAATGTCTGGAAGTACACTTGTTTTCACATGCTGTTATTTTCTGCAGTTCTTAAGATATTCTTATGGGAAAGAAAGCCTATGTTTTTTGTGGTAGTTTTTAATGCTTCAGCAGCTGATGTTCCTTTTGATTGGGATACTTGATCATGAAAACAGGCCTTCAAGCAGACTCAGTTTACTCTATGGCATATGCCACAAGTGTGACACAGCATCAAAAATGTCCTTTTGTATGTGTGTTGTAGAGCTGATTTTAGGTAATGTAGTAAATCTTAGACTGGGGGCTTGGGGCATCTGGCAGTTTAGCCTGATATCTGCACAAGTTTCATAGCTTAGCACCAAAAGCAGTAAGGTGGTAGATGATGACCAAAATTGTAGCCCAGTATGGACACTACACTGTCCAAAGTAACAGACCTGACGATTCTAGTAAAGATCAGGACAAACAGGAAATTCAGTGCCACTAAAAAAAGAATTATTTTTATTTCTTCAATTTTGTGGAATAGTCTGCTAAAAGAATAATGCAAAAGATTCTGAATTTTAAAGTTTAGTCTTGTATTGCTCACAGACTCCTTCAATGACAGGGATGTCCTATTTAGATGACACCCGGTGAATATTTAGGTGAATAATTTCAGCCTAGATTTCTTTCTTAAAAATGAATATAGCATTTCATTTGTAGAGCACCAGCTGCGTTGGCCCTAATCACATCTCAGGTGAGGATGAGGTGTAACACTGAATGTTGTTGCAAAAGACATTGTCAAAGGACTTTCTTTATGGATTGTGAGTTCGGGGCATGTGTATTATTACCCAAATCCTGCTGGTGTTATGGTGGCAGCTTTTTATGGTAAGGAATTCTAGCTGATCAGTTTGGAGAACTGTGCAGTTTAATCTGTGGCTTGTGTGTTTTCGGTTTGATAAATTAGTTCTTGTTTTCTGTTCACTTGCTTTTGTAAAAGGCATGGTTTGTACTAAGTGAATGCCAGTGATAAACTTTGAAAGATTTTAGTATTGCTTGTTCTTTCACCAATGAGCAAATGTGAACCATTTCTTCTTCCGCCTGTATCACTGGTACAACTGCGCTCTCCAGTATTGAATAAACGGGCCCCTGTTGGAACAACTGACATCTGGAAGACTCTTCACAGTACTTCACATAGCAATGTTCTGACTCAGCCATTAGTTGTCAGAGCTCAAATTGAGGTCATCTCAAGAAATCTGTAATGCCTTTTACTTCTAGCAAGAGCTGGCCTGAAAATCTGCTTAATGTTATCATTCAAAATTTACATGGTTTCATTAGGCTTATTAAAAGCAATGAAAAATGCAGCAGTATGTAACACTGATAAAGCCTTTTTACCTTGCTATTTCAAATCACGTTTATGGACGATGGATTTAGCTTCCCACTAGCCCTGGGCAGAGGTATTATCTCCATTTTATGGACAAGAAAACTGAGTTAGATTCAATGACTTGTCCAAGGTCATATGTAAGACTGATGGTATTGGGGAAAAAAAAATGTCCAGATTTCTGCCTTAATTAAGTGATAATTTTTTTGAATAAACTCAGTGTCTTAGAAAAGATGCATCGATGTCTTTGTCTTTAGGGTTTTAAAAATAATTTTGAGGATTAATTTTGCTAGCCATGAATCAGTATTTCCCTAAGAAACATGATTCTCATGACTGATAATATTAAGAATTCATCCTTTTTTGTAGACTTCAGTTCACTGCTTCCTACAAAAACTTTGTTGTAGTCCACTTTGGCTCTGTTGTTGTCTGCCTTTGTGAAATAAAGCTGCTCTCATTATTTAGCTTTCTTCCATTTGCATATGTACAAGAGGGAACAGCTGCTTTCTGCAGGGATTTTGTGTACTCATTCATATTCCCACAGTGGTGGCCTTGTTCTGAAACACACTGCTACCCTGTGGAAAAGCAGAATAATACATGGACAATGTAGCAAGCAGTCTGTTATTAAACATTTGGAAGTACAGCCTTAAGGGGAAAAATATAAACATAGGGTTATAGTTTTAAATCTGAAGCAAGTGCCATGTAATGATGATGTATAAGAGTCTCTTCCTCTTAAAGCCACTGAAAAACTAGGGGGAAAAATCTTTTAGAGTGAAATTTTGCAGTCCTCTTTAGTTTTTGAAAAACAAATCTAATTTTACTACTAAGAATGTTTTGTGTTTTAAAAGGGAAAAAAGTGATAATGCTTATTCCTTATTTGAAAGTGATCTTGGACATTCCATCTTAACTATCATTATATCCATGCACAGAAAATTATATTCATATAAACTTGAGATTTCCAAGCATGATCCAGACAACAGTTCATTTCCCAAAGATTTGTGAATAGTGAGGCAGTCACAGGAATTTGGTCCTTCCTTCCCCTCTTTTTTAATAACATTTTTACAATGTATTTATATATAGATTTAATTTAAGAGAACTAAAGCTCTAGCTGGACATGTAAGTATTCAATTTAAAAATGCGATTTGTACACATCACGTAAAAATGCAATGTCTCAGTGACTTCTGAGAACTTTGCTTTTTAGAAAAAACAGGTACATTCACTTTGCTTTTGTCTTTAAAATTTTTAAGAATGAAAGTGACTTCGAGGAAGCATATACAATTTTATCCCAAAGCATCAAGACATGCATATACATGAGATTGTGGAAACCTGTGCAGTTAGAATAGAAAGTCTTAGAAAGTTATAGTTACAAGTGCACTAGTCATTTAAAATAATACAAAACAAGTATGATTCTGAAGCAAATGCTTCCTTACTGGAATTTTCTTTCTTGCTATTTTATCACCTTCTACTATTGGTATTGTTTTAGTAGTAGCAGAGAGTATTAAAATATTATAAAGAGGGAGGAAAGCACTTACTGAATTATTAATATTCTGTTTATGGATATCTGAAAAAAATGGAAGGTCATAGTCTGACCTAGAGACCTTGGCAGTGTCCTTTAAACAAGCATTAATCATATGTAGTGCATCAAATCATCATGTGCAAGATAACACTAGTGACCTCTCCAACTGAGAATAACAAATGACTCTTAATTTTCCTTTCTGTACATGACAAAAGTGTTGACAACCTCTGTATATTTTTTCTTCTGCCCTGTACCTAATCAACTGATCATTTTCAACACAAAATTTTCTGTGAAGTGTATCTTTTCACTCCTATTTCTGCATGGTAGGGACCTGTGTAGCGAAACATGTAATGATTAGTCATAATATATGCATGTTTATGTCTAAAATCAAAATACTTTCTGCATCTTTGATGAAATGACGTACTGAAAAAAGAGAATCAGATTACATTGACTAGTTAAAATATATAACATTTATAAAGCTGTTCTTCAAAATGCAGGTAAGCCTAGGCCATGCTACAGTATCCTTGGGGAAGATGCATACTACCTGAAACATTTTTTTTGATGATTTTTTTTCATACAGAAAGGCTGACATAATCATGCATGATCTTCTACATCACCTGTATGAAAGCTACTTGAAAATCCTAAAAAGAGGTCATTAGTATTTGTAACAGGAGTTGTGATGTGCTCAGAGACATGTCTTTATATGCAGTTGGAAAGTCTGAATAAATATTTTAGAGTTAAACTGAGGACTTAATTGCCTGTCAGCTGCTGAAAAGGTTTTGTTAAACCAATTATAACCCTATAATCCATAGTCTTCATTTTGTTATGGGCTACACTGCAGCTATAGGGTACTGGAGGAATCCACAGGATTGGTGTGCCTTAAGGGGTTAACAGCACCTTAGGCAATATTTCATGACTCTTGCTGCCTTTACAGAAATTGCATCAGGATTTCAGCGTTCTGGCCTGTCAGTCTTGCCGTTGCTCTGCTACCTACAGTCTGATCTCTCCAGCTGGTTTCCTTCTCCCATTTTTGCAGCCTGGCTGTAGGTATGAGCCACTGCTGATTGGCTGAGCTGTGCAGAGACTTGGAGCTCATTCTCCATCCTGCTGTTCATTCAGCTCTTCACCACAGATTTGGAGACAGAAGCAGCATGCCATTTGTTGGCAGCTTGGGGTGCTGCACATTAGGAATCTGGCCTTGCTTTTTCTTTCACTGGTGATGCCAATTCTTACTCTGTCTCCCCAGTTGATTTTCCTGTCTGAATTTCACTGAATGGCAGTGGGACAGAGTTCACAGAATTCTAAGAAATTTTTGGATTTTCCTCTAGCTGCAGTCCTTCTCGATGGCATTTGTTTACTTGTTTGTTCTTTTTGACACTCACATTTTGAGACCAAATAAGCAGCCTCTGGTGCTAGTTGCTGAAACCAAATGGTTCACAGAAGAATGCATGAGTAGAGAAGGATATCAGATTAAATCTCAGGAGGTTAAGCATTTTGAAGTACTGTGGAGCATCTTTTTAAGGCATCATGATGGGTGGCTAAATAAACTCTGTATTTTCGCAATGTTGCTGGAAACTTTCAGGAAAAACGTCTTGAATGGTGGTTTCAATCTCCATCCACTGGTCAGTCAAGACCAAGTACAGTTGGACCTTTTTAACTAATCAGGTAGGAGAGTTGTCAGTAGGGTGAAGTGAAACTCTCTTGTTTGATCATATAGGCAATGTCTAGGGTACTCATCGTGTTCACATCAATTGCTCTTTCCATTGATTCCTTGGGATATTACAAAATAGAGAAGATTAGACACTCTTTCCATAATCCAACTAAATATTAAAGCTGCATTTGAGTGATAACATTATTGCTTTGCTGGAGTCCCCTGTGAGACTTTTGCCAGAGGTTTAAAATTTCTAAGCCAGATCATATTTGGTATTACAGAAATCTTTTAAAAAAATACTTCGTGCCACAGCTTCCAGCTCAGTGAGCTTTGACTTATGAAAATCTAAATAACAGAAGAAAAATTAATGAATTGAGCCAGTCTGCAATTTAAAATCCTTCACATACCTACACAATGCCTTTTTTTCTCTAATGGACTTACATTCTAGTATGCTTTTAAACCAGTAAGATTCAAATTTCATCCTTTTTTAATGACTTGCCTCAAGGGGAGATCTAGAATTTTAGTTTTAGAAAATGATTTCTGTTCTAAGTTTTAGTTTCTAATTGGCTAAAACTCTTGCAGAACTTGCATAAAGAGTGTTTTATGTACTGTGTAGGATAATAACTCTGCCTAAATCTCCTCTTTTTCTGCTCTACCTCAAGTGAACACCACAAATAACACAGGTGTGAAATTCAGTATTTGTGTCTGTATCATCATAGGTAGCTTCAGGTAGTCAGTCTAGCTTCAGTGCAGTCTCTTATTTTTAGAAGGTTAATTGCTTCTTATGGTGGAAGAAAGAGAGATTGGTGTGTCTTTTTGGTTTTTTTTTTTTCTTCCCATGCTGACTTGTTTTGTGCTGCAGCTCACTCTTCAAGTGTTAATATTCAACAGTGACACCTTCACCTTTCTGTGTTTAAGAAATAACTAATAAACTTTAGGCTGTTCCATATTGTACCATGTCTTCAGTTGTGTTTTTTGTATTTTAAGACGTGTTTCAACAGTGAAACAATGGAATATGCTGATTTTTGGGTTGTTCATCCATTTAAGAAAGTTCTGTTGATCTTCACTTTGATGGCCCTCAGTGTTGAAATTCATCATTGCCCCCTCAAGTTGCTGCTCCTACTATAGGTTTTTCTTTTTTTTTTTTCCTCCTGTGGATATATAAAATAGTCAAGAATGTCAAGTTTGTGGTGTATGCTGTGATTGTACCTGATGACTAAGTTAGTGTTCTGTGCTCTGCCAGTTTTGTTTAAGTTCATTTCTGAATCCAGGTTGCATTTGTAGAGCCAACTGGATAATTTAGGCTCTGTAGGCTAGTAATTAATGTATGGTCCAAACCAGCATGTTTCAGTTTCTCTTCTCACCATCAGTCTCTTATTTTTCTCTTAATGCTTACTTTCTTTTTTAAACACTCAAACCCCCACCTTGGTCTACCTAGGAACTTTTTAATGCTGTCTTTCCATATTTAAGAAATTTTAAGAATTAAACAGTTGTGCTGTTCTAACACTGAGCTTTAGTTCTGTATGGACATTAAAATTATGTCTTGTACAGTTGATACAGTATCATCTTTTTCTGAAATGAGTTACCAAGAACCATAAGAACTATGATGATTGATCATGCAAATTAGCTTTTTAAGGGTTTCTACTTTATTTGTCCTTAAATACAAGTTCTTACATTTGTACCTTATAAAATATTTTCAGATTTACTCCTTTAAGTTGTCAATTTAATTGCATATTTTATCTTCTACTGTTGAATACAATGGCAAATTCAGCTTCATAAATATGAAAGATTGCTATGAATTTAGTGTGTAACTAGGACTACTGTCCATGTTAATTCTTCTTAGTTGTTTAGGAAAATATGCTTTGGTTAATATTTGCCTCTTGTAGGGGTAGAAATCTCAAAATGGAGAAAAAGCTTGAAGGACTACGCACGTTTTTGTTGTAAACTTCAGAGCTACAGAGGTATATGTAGCTGTAACTAAATATTTTTGTCTCTCTTTAATTAAAGTTTACTGTATTTTACTTTCTTGCTATGGGCTTCACGGGGACTTTTTTTCTTTTTGTGTAATCTTAATTTAGTCTTACAGCTTCAGCTTTTAATTTTTTTTAATGAAAGATGCTAATTTACTCGTATTTACACAGATGGCCATCTCTTTTTTTCACTGAGCAATATGCTACAACACATTATTTTCCTGCTGGTTTTCTGTTTCTGTACAAATTTCTTGATTAAAAAAGCCCCTTTGTGTGACTTCATAATTACAGTAATTTTAACCCTAGTAATTAAAAAAAGGTCAGGAGGTTACTTTTTGGGCCCATAAAATATGACAGTAGATGCTGTCTCAAAGAAATAATTAAATGGAGAAGTGATAGTATGTGTGAGGGGATCTTTCTGAGAGTATTTGTAAACTTCTGATTTCTAAGTGTTGCCTTCAGGCTTGCTAAGAAAAGCTCAGTGTTTGTAAAGATTATCCTGACAGCAATATGCTGGGTCAATTGTCAAGACATGTTTAGCACAGGGGGATGTATTAATCTGCTACAGCTACCACTGTAAGTGGTTGGAATAAATAGAGGGCTCAAGCAGATGAAGAGGGATTAACTGTGTAAATTGAGCAAACTCTTCAATCACTAAACCACTGATTTTGCAAAGGATTAGTCTGCTTTTGCAAATATTGATTACTGATTTGTTACTGGGAATGAAGATGATATAACTTTTGCAGTTGGTATGTAGTAAGCTATGTGAAGTGTACATCATTCATATTAATGGGATTGTCATAGGCATTACAGAAACTGACAGATTTATTAGAGCAGCGCTTTTAACATTGTCGTAGTTAAAGTTGTGTCAGCATTTCCATTAAAAGTTCCATTTTCTTTTCTTTTTTTTTTTTGGTGTTCATAGATCAACTTCAATATTTACTCCACTGAAATTTGGTAAAACCACTTTATAGTTTTGACACAATTATTTTTGTGCTCTTTTAAAGAGAACTGAATTAACACATTTTTAAATTAGAAGAAAATACTGTGTATTAGTTTAAAAAAAATGTTTGCAGGTTTGAATTCTTTGTTTTGAGGGCAACCTTTGAGTGATACTGTGCATGTTCACAAGTTTTGTTATGCCAGGTTGGTAGAGAAGTGGTGTGTGTTAGGCAGTTGCTATAAAGTGAAAATAACTGAGGCATTTTTGTATAAATGAGCTCTTTTGCTTGTATAAAGGCTTGTCTGGCTTTTTTCCAGTGCTGCTAGTTTATCTGATAAAAGTTATTATGTTGCCTACAAATCCTGTGCCACTGGTGTCCACAGACTGTAATACTATCACTGCATACTGCCACCAGACCAAGCAATGTTACTCTGTTATCAGGTTCAGTTAATTCATACACCATTAATGTTATAACTGGTTCAAGTTTCAACAGTGGTTGTAGTCACTGGGTGGTTTGTCTTTCTAATCCTTGATTAGATTTATTTGAAGAGATAGGCTTAAGGAAAACTCGGGTGTGGTGTGAGAATCGAGACAAAAAATGGAAGTTCAGAGTTTGGGAAAAAATCCCACTGACATTTATCCATCTATTTCATCATTGTAAAAGTCTTAAGTTGTAAAATATGCCCATTTCTCTTGATGTGTCATCTTTTTCCTCTTACACAGATATGACAAAACTCAATCACAGCTCTTCTCTTGATTCTCTCTTTTCCCAAATTGTGACCCCTTTTGCAGCATATGATAGGATCTGTGATTTATAAACTTCCAATTCCTTAACTTCTGGGATTTCCCATGGAAGATGCTGAAGGAAACCTATATGTGTTTACCATAGGAAAAGGTGAGCTGGCATCTTGGAAGTCATGTAAGCGATCCTCTTTCATTTTTGGATTTCAATCCCGTACATGGTTTCCAAATAAAAATAATTGTTTCTAACTGTTTATTTTTATTTATAAAAATAATAAAAATATTATTTCAGATATTTCTATTCAATACTAAAGCCAGCAAGAACTGCAAGGGTCATCTGAGAAACATTATGTAGCTTGGTGTAACTTAAGAAAGATCGTTGAAAAATTAAAATGGTATTTCCATTGACTAGATGTAACAAAATGAGACTAATGGGAGAATTGGAACAGTTGGTCAGATCTCCTCTCTCTTGTTCAGAGACAAACAGCTTCCACCAGAGTTCTTGTTGCTTGTGTCAAGTGTATGTTTTGTTTTTCTGGAGTCTTCAAATGGACTGGAAAATATTAGTGCAGTCATTCAGAAAACTTGGGAGTTGATATTGGAAGGTGGTTCTTCCTGTCGTTCTTAGTATACTCCAAGGTGAATGGCAACTGAAATTTACATCTGGAAAGCTTTCAGGAAACACAGGAGTGTTCTGCTGGCTTCCCGCAGCGTGCTCTGCTGGCTTCTTACAGTGTTTCTTGTGTTCTTTTTAGTTGAGGCCCATGCAATTACAGCAAAACAGGGAGAGTATTTTATCTTTGTGGTAGCAACGTTTGTGGTAGCACAGGAGGTTTGAAAACAGTGATGTGTTTTTTGAACCATAAAACCTTTGGATTTTTATTACATCTTTATTACTTCCTTCAGAGTACTTGGAAATAAAGGCACTGTATAAGTCACTTTTGATTGCCTTGCCTTTAATTTTTCTCATGGTCTTGCTCTGTAGATTGATTTTTCTAAGTGCAATATTATCATTGCAAGAGACTGATTCTACCAGAACTTCCCACTTCTACATTCTGAATTATATTTGATACGCATTTTGTGTGCTACAGTAAGGAAAACTTGAAAGACTTGTATGAGACTTCCTATTCTGTTATTTTAAAAAGGCTTGCCTTTACATGCAGACTGCATGTGTAAAGTGTAAAGTCATACCTCCGTCTTAAACCAAATTAGCTTTCAAATGCAGAGGAGCTTTGAGTGTGATAGTTCACTGATCACTGAGCATAGCTTTTTACTTAAATTATCAGTATTAGAAGAAATGTATCAAAAATGAGGCAATGAGGCAGAACATTCAAATCATTTTGTGTTTGCAGGAATACATAAAATTAAATTGAAAACTGGCTTAGGATCTCTTCATTGAAATCTGCAACTGCAAGTTTTAAAGATGCGTTTTTAGCTGACTGTAAGAATTTGAATCTTTTCTTTCATACAGATGAAAGATTTTTCAGCTCCAACCAGTAATGTTAAAATTTTTTCTGATCAAGGATATGAGCTGTTGGAGCATTTAAAATGCACAAAGTATGTATGTATGTTTCCTTTCAGAAGTTTAATAGGCCAAGCCTTTGGCTGAGGGTCAGAACAGTTGGAACTTTGCAGACTACACAGCTAATCCAAGAGGGCTGCCAGTTGGCATAAATGACTTCCATATATAAAACTTCATGCAATTTACATTGAGGTTTTTGTTGGTTTTTCATGGCAGTCTGAGAATTTCCTTGTTTCCCAGGATTTCTTGGATTTTGCTTATTGTATTTATGGTGTGTTATGCTTCTGATCAGAGCATGACTTAAAAGGTTCCCCTGCTAAAATATCCCTCTCACAGATTGAAATTCACATTGGAAGATTTTTCTCTTTAGCTAAATTTGGCACTTCTCAAACTGTACTGTTTTGGTTTTTTTCCCTTCTTTTTTTTTCCCTTCTTTTTCTTTCCTTTTTTGTCCTTAAGACTTTTTAAAGGGGACTTAAACTTGCATCTAGAAACAGAACAATTTAGAAAAGGATGTCTACACACTAGAACTTACTCAGGAGAGGAGACAGGGCAAAAAAATTGGGCAATTATAAAATTAAGAGGAAGAAAATTTATATGCTTTTTGTTTAATGAATGTGTGATTCATAGAAAATCTGACTTGCTTGGTATTGCCAAAATTTGGATAGGAGTTCACAGAGTTAACACTGTAGTGGGCTTTACAAGATCTGTCAAAATATTGTTGAGTAATTAATACTTGGATTACTAGGACATTGAAAGTAAAAGAACATGTACTACTAATTTTGAAATATAATTTAAAAGTTCATTGTTTAGCTTTGCAATAAATGACATTTAGCAGTTTTTCTGCCAAAACATATTAAATCATTCTCGTATTCAGTTAAAAAGTTGTCATTGCTTAATCTCAGTGTAGGCTTATTTACTGAAATAAAAGGGCCAGTTGCTTTACGATGGAATTTTAGGCCCTTCAAAAGTACTAATTAAAAACATTATGACAAAATAAGAAAAGTAATAGGGAACTTCTAGTTCTGATTACCTCACATTTTTCTTAAGGTACTGTTATATGTGGTATCTCCAAGGGCTTCTAATGTGACTATTTAAATTGTAGTACTACCTCTTCCAGGTGTTTTAGATGTTAAGCTGAAAATTGTATTTTTCACCTGGAGGTATTAAATGATAGCTTTTAACTTGCTGTTTGATAAGCTTGTAGGGCTTTCTTCTGTTAGCCATCTGGGAATACAGGAATCATGATATGGTTAAAGATGCTATCCATATGCAGTTTGACATCATGCTGGTCATATTCCAGCTGTAGACTCTTTATTCCTGGCCTTTTAATTTTCTCTGATTAGCTAACAGCACCTTCTGTGATTCAAGCTATCATGTAGATATTCTGAGTCTTTGGTTAGGGTTTTTAATCAAGATTGGATGTGTGTGCTTGTCTGTGAGACAACGCTGGGAAATTTCAGCTTGCCTGCATAATTTCATGAGAATTCCCAGTGCCTCTAATTGATCCATGATGGTCTGTTTTGACTTGGTTCTGTCTGCAAAGCAAGGGCATTGTTTTTATCTCTGTGTTTTCCTGCCTACTTTATTTCTCATAACAAAGTTTGAAGCTGTTGCACTGACAGAATTTGTATTGCAAATGTTTACCACTGATGCACTTTTCTGGTAGCTGTAATGTGGGCCTCTGGATGACTGAAACCTGTCTTGTGCTGAAATGATTGAGTAAACCTTAATGATTCTTTAAACAAAACTTTTGCATGCCTTACAATATTTTTGTGTGCCTTGCATTACAGTGATGTGAGTGGGAGACCTTGTACAGGAGACCTTTTCTTTGCTGCTGTATCTTTCTTCTTGCTTCAGAATCTTTGAGAAACAGCAAAACTAGTACGGCTGCTTTGGTGAAGTGTTCAGTGGCCTCTTTTCTAATGCTGTAGGATAATGCCTGCTCGCAGCAGAAAATATCACTTTTTAAAATTCACATGCCCACCCCCCACATGCCCCCCCTTCCTCCCCCCCAGCCCCTCCATGTGCCATGGGGGTAACTTGTGAAATTTAAATAAGTACCTGTGTGAAAGTTAAATCTGGATCAAGGCGTGAAAGCCATGAACTCCTCTGTACATTAAGATACTATGCAAAATGTAACAGTGAGTGTTTTAGAAGCAATTCGAAAACCATCAAAAGAATGCACAAATCCAGGACAATAATAGTTTACAAATTCAGAGTTAATTTTGGATGAGGAGTATGTGATCCAGGATAATTCCATTTGGCTGTGGTTCCTAACGAATGGAGTCAAACTAGCTGACTACTGTAATTTGTTAAAAGAAAAATGGAAATTCTTTTGTCAAATGAAATGCTACAACTACTAAAGAAACTTTGCTCAGAAAACAGATGAGGATTGAAAAGCTATAAATGTAAGGTTTTTAAAATTTAAAATAACTAAACACACAGTTTAGGGGCTACATAGAAATGATTAAAGGAGATCTCATGCTCACTGGTTCAAAGAACTAGATTTAGTTTCTATAAAGAATCCATTGCAGTGGTTTTTAGCTTGCCTGGCCCACTGCCTTCTCCTCTGCTTACAGGAAGGAAGGGAAGAGATGAGAAGGGCTTGTACCATGGTCCTTCAAAGGGACAGGTCCCTAAGAAATACTCAGTGTTTAAGCCTCTGAGGGTGTGGTATTAATGTTTGTAGCCCAAACTTCATATCCCAAATTAGAAAGAATTAAAACTAGAAACAGATGGCAGAGCTTTAAGTATTCTTTATTAAAATACACTGCCAGCTCTTCTTAGAGGAGTATATGAAGGCAAGTTATTCTGTGAAAATTATTGTAAACTGTTAGAGACCACAATGGTCTCTAATTCTAGGGATGGCTCCTGAGCAAAACTTCATAGACTAGGCAGCCTTTGGAGCAAACACTTTGAAGACCAAAATGCTGACCTTTTGTGAACCAATCTTTTAAAAGCTAAACATTTTTATTAAATTTATTCCTGGAATGAAATGCATGTTCTTCAACATTTTATCTTTTGATTCTTGCGTGGTAAACTAATTCAGAGCTAGCAGGCTTCTACACTTGCAAAGTGCAATAGTCTTTGTGAAAGTCTTCTAGACAGTTAATGAAACTGATGGGATTCTTTCTATGTGATCTACTGATAACTTTTCTTTAATGAGAAGCCTCTAAGAAATGGGATCTTTTTTTCAAATGCAGTATACATTAATCTTCTCTTTAATAAAAAAAATAAATGTAGGGAGAAGATATACATATGAAAATAAACCACCTCCTCTTTAGCCTAGATTCACAGTGCTTGTGCAACAGATGTGACTACAGAGTATTGCTATGTACAGATTCAAAGATAATTGAATCCTTCTGTAGTAGCTATTAAAAATGGTAAATTTTTACCATTTTTAAATGCTGTATTTCCAGATCAAAATGAAATGGAGAGATATGAAGAATTTTGGAAGAAGCATGTGAGAAGGGGGGTAGGAGGGAGAAAAAGAAGATAAAATTACTTTTTTGTGTTGCTAGAAACATTACTCTCTCTTTGCTCAACTTTAACACAAATATTTTCAGAATATCTCTGCCAATTTTGAATCACAGCTGGAGAGATAGCATAAAAGCCCTGTGCTTGAGGACAAAATCACTTTTTTTCTGCATTTCCTGCAGGAGCAGGCTTTCCCTTTGTGCCAAAAGATGAGCTGGTGGGGAAGAAGACCAGCCTGGCTGAACAGGGAGCTTTTGCTGGAACTCTGGGAAAAAGAGTTTATGATTTTTGAAAGAGGAGGCAGGCAACTCAGGAGGAGTACAAGCATGTTGTTAAGTCATGTAGAGAGAAAATTAGAAAGGCAAAAACTTAATTTGTTCACTACTGTAAAAGATAATATAAAGTGTTTGTATAAATATGTTAACAACAAAAAGAGGGCCAAGGAGAATCTCCATCCTTTATTAGGTTCAGAGAGGGGAACGTCGTTATCAAGGATGAGGAAAAGACTGAGGTAATTTATGCCTTTTTTGCCTCAGTCTTCAACAGAAAGACCAAATATCCTCAGGGCAACCAGCCTGTGAGCTGGTAGACAGGGACAGGGAGCAGAAGAGACCCCTGAAATCCAGGAGGAAGTGCTGCTGCTGTGCCACTTAGACATTCACAAGTCTGTGGGACCAGATGAATTCATCCAAGGGTACTGAGAGGGCTGGCAGATGAGCTTGTCAAGTCACTCCATCATTTTTCATCAGTCCTGGCTCACTGGGGAGGTCCCAGGTGACTGAATGTTGGCCAGTGTGACACATGTTCACAAGAAGGGCTGGAGGGAGCATCCAGAGAGCTCCAGGCCTGTCAGACTGACCTCGGTACTGAGGAAAGTTATGGAACGTATCATCTTGAGTGCCATCATGCAGCACATACAGGACAGCCAGGGGATCAGGCCCAGCCAGTGGGGTTCTGGGAAAGGCAGGTCCTGCTTAACCCTAATCTCCTTTTATGACAGGTACCCACCTAGGGAATGAGGGAAAGGCTGTGGATGTTTTCTCCTTAGACTCAGTAAAGCCTTTGATACTGTCTCCTGCACATTCTGGAGCAACTGGCAGCCTGTGGCTTGTACCAGTGAACTCTTCACTGAGTAAAATGCTGGCTGGCTGGGCTCAGAGAGTGGTGCTGAATGGAGCTACATACAGATGCATTGGTACTCAGACTGATTCTGTCTAATATTGTTATTAATGATTTGGATGAGGGCATCAAGTGCACCCTCAGTAAGTTCTCAGATGATACTAGGGGTCTTCAGTGCAAAAAAGGAAAATGGAAAAATAAATTTTAATAATTATACTATGAATTATGATTGTATTTTTGTTAGTTAGAAGAGGATAAAGAAGTAGTGATCACTTCTTCTCTATATAATCAAACGAATGTATTTTTTCCTCTCAGTTTTCTTTTACAAGGAATGAAGAACAGTGAATTATTCTTATTTGAGCAAGACGAGTTTACCATTACAATGGTTAAACCTCTGGTCCTTTACTAGGAAAGCAAGCTGTAATCAACCACTTAGCTGTTACTGAATTGCACTTATCTCCACTTCGCCTGTTTTACTTCCCATAAGCATGCTAAGCACCTCTTTAGAATGCATTGACCTCCGATTATTTCTTGCTTTATGTATCCCTTAGCCCACATTGTAGAAGTAAAAAAAAAAATCCCATTGGTAAACAGTGTCGAATAGTACAGCCTGGTTTTGTTTTATTTATTTTGTATACAGGATGAAATTTTTACATCTTTAGGTCCTCCAAAAATCAGAATTCCAGGCACATGGATTGAATTTCATGCTGTGAAGTGACACTGATGAAACTTGTTTTTATGTAATGGACCAAATTCACTGTTGCAGTAAGGTGAAAAATTAAATCGTTCAGGCTTTTTTTGCCTGTTTGATTACCAAGTTGCAAAATTGTAGTTGTACCATAAGCTGTGGTTTTGAGATCTTTCTGAATCATAAGATATTCTGTGTTTGTGGGAGTTGTGCAGTAGAATCTATACATTAATACACCCATGTTAATAACAGTAATGTTTTTCTGAAGTCAAGGCATGACTGGTAAGGCTGGCTTTATGCTTGAGTGAGAGCATTTTCCTTTCTTTTCACTGGAGGAATTTTCAGCCTGGCAGCAATAGTATTATAATAACTGCCAGCTGCTCACTTGGCACAAGAGTGCCTAGAACCAAGAGGAAGAGCCCAGTGCATTATACATATAATTTACTTTTCTCTAAGATGAAGATTTAGGCCTCATAAATATTTTGATCTGGTCTTTGATGGCTTTTGTACACGTCAGTCTGAAAATAGGCATGTGGTGCATAACTTGCAGATTTTATTTTGGAGTACATTGGAGTAATTCCCACCAATAGGGAAGAGATAGGAAGAGAAATTATTGTGGGAGATTCTTTTGTGAGTGGGTGGTCAAGAATGAAGGAAAACCTGTAACATTAAGCTGATGGACCTTCCTTATTTTATGCCATGTATTGGGTATGCAAGATTATCATCTCCCAAAATATTGGATAGTTTTGAACTTGTCTTCACATCAAAAGAATAAGGTTCAAGACATTATATGTGAGGTAGAAACTCTGGAATGGAAATGAGACCTTTTTATATTCTCAACTCTGTGCTTGCCCACCATTGTCAGGACAATGGCACAACAGAAATTAGGTCTGAAAGAGCAAACAAAAGCAATCATTGTGCCTTTTGCTGTATATAAACCTACACAGTTGCAAGCCACAGAGCATTTCTTACTCACAATGCCACTTTTCTCTTGGGTGTTTAAAATTGGGTTAAAAAAACTAGTATACCAAAGGAGAAACCAGGGAAGACTGCGATCCTTTTAACATCTTTATTTCTAAATAATTTCATCATATCTGGAAACAGACTATACAGTGCTAGGAAGGCATGGTGATCTCTGGTGGTCTCATTTTGAAAGAGAAGTTTTGCTCTGATCTTATAGTGGGCTTGACCATAAGTTTTTCATGAAGAGGCATTGAGACACACCCAAGAAAGGTAGTACCAGTAGGTGCTATCTGCATCCTCAGGATGCAAGCTTCTTGCATCTCCACATTTCATTTCTTACAGTGGACAATCTCCAGTGAAATTACAGATAACTGGAATTCAGGCCATTTTACCTGCATCCATGAAGGAAGGAGAAAATTCTCCTTGATGTGAAGACATCCTGGGGTGTGCATGGGAGTATAACATGGGAAATTCTGAGCTCTAAAGGAGTATGTGATTTGAAGCATATGGCTTAATTTGCTTTATGTTTCTTTACTTAAAATACATAGTAATGCCTTCTTTCTTGGCAGGATTCCGCTGTCTTAGATTCTTTATAGAAGGAGCTGTCTTATTCAAAGTCTTGTGCTCCAGTCAGCTAATGAACTTCTGATCTCAGCTGCTGATGTAATGTAAGCGAATGCTACTTTACCATAATGAAGCACTGCTTTAGAGATACTTTTTTATGTGATTTGTGTCAAGCCTGATGTATTTCAAATGAATGGGGAAGCAATATTCTGATTGAAAGCAACTTCAAAAACCAACTTACTATGTAAATTCCACACTTTCTGCTGGGAGTTCCCACATCTAGTGGTTGCAGTTGACTCTAAATCCTGTTTGAAATGTGGACAAGACAGTAAAGAAATGAAAAAAATGGAAGAAGGATAGACAGATAACACAACTTAGAAATTTCCCATGCAGAATCTCCGTACTAACTGTAAGGAAGATGTGACTGACTCTCTCCTCTTTCCTCCCGCTGTTGTTTTTGTTGTAGTATTGGGACAGTGGTATATCCGTTTTTTATCCTTCTTCTTGCCACATATGCACAACACCTGTGGTTCATGAGAATCTGGGAGGAGGTGGTTCTTTCTCTTTCCTTTATGCTTTTCATACTACTTATTCTCCCTCTCATCCTTCTGAAGGTACAGGGCAATGAAAGAAGGAATTTATCCAGATTTATGCTTTTTTTTTCTTGTACAGCTATATGTGTCATAGAATATTACAATTGGGTCTGTTTCTGCTGCCCTTCAACTAAATTTCCATCATATTTTTTGGTTCCCAGTTTTCTCTGTCAGAAGGATAATAACATGCATATGATCTGTTTCTGCCTCAGCTACTTACAGATTGTGAGTGGCAGTGGGGCTGACCAGCTGCAGTTTGTTTTTTGGAATTACTGCCTCAATTGCTTTGAGGAATAGAAGAAGAAACTGTCTTCTCTACAGGTTAAGGGTGGGAGTAGGACTTCTTTCTGCAGTGGCACCAGACAGTGAAACACTCTTTTTCCATGCATGTTCTTTTCCTCACAAGCTTTCAGTGCCCTGTGCAAAATAAATGTCGTTACCGAAAATATCATCACCGAATTTGTCCTGACTTGTCTCAGCAGAAGTAGCAAAATTGAGAGTGGAATTTTGATTCTATGAAGTAGTAAGTTCAGATGACAGAATAACAACACTAAGGAGTCCCCAAAGTATAGGCTTCTCTGGGACTGTGTTGTCCAATTTGATTTGTTCACTAAATGATCACTGGCCAGGCTTCCTCATCAAAACCCAAATGGATACAAACAATATTGTGTAAAGTTAGATCTAAATGGTGGTTGAAATTCTTAAACTGTAAAATTTAAGAGTGAGCTGCTTTTATTTGTTTGTTTGTTTATTTAGGTTTTATGTCTTCCTTATCTGTGTGGTTGCAGTGTTCTAAGATGAGCCTTACTGGATGGGGTAGAGTTGTAAGTGTTGCACACTGATGCCTCCCAATGACCAATATAAAGCAGCACACAAGGCATATTTGTAAAACTCTTCACTTCCCCCACTTGTAATATCATCATTACATCACTTTTAAAAGTAACTGTTTAACATCTCACATACCAGCCATCAAATGTCTTTGTGTTTAATTCCCATTTAATGTTGGGCTATGATTGCATATTACTAAGCAAAGGAAAGACAGCTGCATCACTTTAAAATGCCTGTTCATTGTGCTCTTGTATTTTTAACACAATAGTCAGAATTCCATAGAAGCTAAAATAGAAATTAGTGTACTCCTAATTTTTAAAAAGTAATATTAATAAAAAAATGAAGTGGAAATATCAATGTAAGTAAAATTCTATCTACTGTCTCTTGGTGTCAAAATATTTTGCAGTCTAAAGAGCTGTTTGTATTATTTAAAGAATGTCTTTTCATTTTGAGTATTTTCATGCTTTAAAACCAGCATTCTCTGCATGTTCCTATCTCCTTCTTGTCTTTTTCCTGTCATAACTGTATTGAAATAAGACTACCATAAAGCAACTCATTTGGGAACACTGAATTTTTAAAAAAATCTATTTTAAGGAACAGCCTAAAAACCCAGGAAATTGACATCACCTTTCATAGACAGTGCTTGGTTCAGGGTCAGACTATTGATCTTTTGCCCAAACTACATAATTTAGAATGGTGTTTTTAGCACAGATTTTGTCTTTTCTGTATGTTTATACTGATAGAATGTAATGAGATTACATATATTCTGATGAAAAATTGCTATCTTGTAAACTTGCCACCTACCTACAATGACTCTTATGAATATTTGATGATAATAAGTAGTAGGAACTTCACAATGTTGTTTACATACACTTGAAAAACCCACCACAGGCACAGGAGTACCTTTTGTTCTGCTTTTTTGCTTGGGATAATCAGTATGATATTTATATTCATATTAAATATTATACATGTGTAACATGTTCTTAATACTAGCAGTTCTGTTTAAATCATCATTCTGTTGTTTTAGGAGGAAAAGGTTGTAAGATGGAAGACAATTTTTAATCTTTAAAGTTGTATTTTAAGACGAGGCTGGTCGACTAGTCAGTCTTACATTTCTATGAATTAGCAGGTGAGAAAAAGGAAAAAATATAGTGAGCTATACTCACCATTTTGCAGACATATTGTACAATGTGTCTAAAATTAGTGTCTGTAGGTCAACAGTTTTGTAGACCTCTGTACAATGTCTTTGGTTTATCCATTAGCACCTATAGGCAGTAATTTTGTGTCATACTGCAAGTTAGGCAAAATCTGTCAGCAACAGGCAGCACCTTTTATTGTCTCTTCATCTGATTTCTTTTTTTGTAGATGTGTAATAGAGGGTATTGTATGCTTGTTTCAAGGTATTTTGGTGTGAAGCTGGTATTGAAAACCACATTTTTGATTTAATTGTGTTCAACTGAGATTATAGATTGTGATTCTCTTATTTGCACATTTGAAAACTTAGCATTTTCATTATCCAACTTGCTTTACAGACTATGTTTGAAACAGTTGCTATATTTTGTTTAATGACATATTTTTCCTTCTGAGACTTGTAAGCCCTGTTATGCAGCTATTTTTTCCTTACTCAGGTGGTGAGGACAGCAGCAACAGCTCTGACGTTGATAGGTAGATGCTTCATTTACTTAAAATAATCTGGCATAATAGTTACTAGATTTTTTTTTCAGTAGCTCTTGAATATTGAGAGTGTAAAACCCATAATTTTATTAATGCTCCTATAGCAGTTTTCTTGAAAAGTAGTGCTTTACAGAATTTGTTTTTCTTTCAGGGAACCAGTTTCCTCCTGTTGCAGCTCAGGATCTTCAGTTCGTTCTGAAGGCTGGATACCTGGAAAAACGTAGAAAAGGTAAATCTAGCTATCTTTGTGAAAGCTAGTGCATATTTAATGTCTGGGAAGTCTGTATGTTTGTATTTGATGTTATACACATGAACAACTTTATATAGGAGTGATAAATAAAATGAGAAGAAACTGAAACATTGAAACATTATTATCCAAAAGAAGCATAGCACATAATTGCTCCTATAGTATTGAAAGAAAATCCTGTTTCTTTATTGACTAACAAAATCATGCTGTGAAAGTCCAGTCAGCCATAATTCAGAGACTTTCAGATATTTTTGAAGAAAACATTAGGAACGTATGTACAAGTACCATATGTTGACTTCATGTTTCAGTGAGCATCAAGATTTATTTTCCTTCAAGAGGGCAAATATTGATCTCAGCTTTGGTTCAGTCAATATTTACCTTGATTCAATAAATCTTATATTGTCACTTTAATACCTACTTAATGCTGCGATAACTCTAGGAAATATTTAGGAAGTTGTTCATTGTTTCCTTATATTTAATGTTACACATGACTTCCCTCTTTGTGTGATTTCAAATTCCTATTTGTTTTCTTACCACCGATTTTTATTTCTAATTTCCTCCTCAGTTTCCTTTCCTAAGTGTCTTTTCCTAGCTTCTCCTCCCTCTTACCTCACCCTTGAAAAGAAGTAACACATTTTTGTTCAATAATGGCACAAACCGATATAACATGTTGTATTAATTTCAGACCACAGTTTTCTTGGCTTTGAATGGCAGAAGCGTTGGTGTGCTATCAGCAAGACGGTTTTCTACTACTATGGAAGCGACAAAGGTACCTAAAGCAAATATGAAAGCAAAGATGTTTTAATGCACAAAAGAATGTGAAAATTTTATTGGAGTTGGAAACTGTGAATCAAAGGTAATTTTAAGAAATGGAATGAAACTTTTAAAAGAAAGTTCTTTTCTTCTAAACAATTCTTGGACAATGCTGTGAATTTTTAAAATGTGTAAATATTTGTCAGAACCTGCCAGTGTTTTCTAAAGCAGGGAAACTGAGGAAAAAAAATTAAGTTTCTTTTAAAGCTACTTTGCTAGTAACAGCTGGCTGTTCAGTTTCATAGTATGCTGGTACTCAACTGTTTAACTAGATAGAAAATGCTCTTTCTCTCCAAATAGGATGTTAATTTGAAAACATCCTCTAGTAATTATGCCTTCCAAATTCCTTAGAGATGGTTCTATCCAGGAAAATATTAATCTAAAAACTGCGTAGTGGAGTTCTTTCTTTCTTTTTAAATAGTTTATGTTCTGGAAAAGCTAGGAGTTAAATAATGTATTTAACTAAAGCAAACATCTGAAGATGACTTTTAACTTTAAATGGCCAGTTTGGAAAGAATCTGGCATAAATGTTTTAATATTACTTTGAATTTTTAAAATTGAAAGTAAAATAAAACATATTTAAATTGTGTGCTATGTGCATTTGATGTTTAGGATAAACTAAATTATATATAAGTATATTTGAGTAAATTTTAAAAGTACAATAACGTCTTCCCCTCACCAACCTCCCCCTACCTCCAGAAAAAATTCCAGAATTCCAAAAATTCAACTTTTTATTGAATTTTTTTTTCTTATTGTTGGTGTTTTACTTTTGAGATTACTGCAGGTAGTTACTATGTGCAGTTTTTTTATTCAAAGACTAATATAATTTGCTCCAGTTTGTTTCATTCCTTGGTATACTGATTCATTTAAACTCATCCTCTCTTTAAAAACACAAGTAATAAAGAGTCTAATTCGATGCCCAGTTTTCTCATTGCTAGTTTCCCATCATGTCCTTTTGCAGAGTTTTGCTAGTATATCTGCTAAATGTTCCCTTCGCTTCAATACTTTTTCCTTGGGATTTACAGGTTGATCAAGCCTCACAAGCATGGACAATCTTTATTCCATAATTTTGAGGAGGTGTGGCATAATACTGATTTGGATTTGTCAGTACTGGTTGCTTTCTTTCTCTGGAAAATGATCATGTGCTGTTTTTATATATATGTATGTATGTATATACATTGCCTAGTACTTTAAAAATGGCTTTTTTTTTTCAGAATGTATGACTAGTTCATAAAGATTGTTCTTGATTATAAAATATTTGTGTCTGCTATTTTCTAGAAAAAATAGGGTTTGACTTTGGTTTTTACATTCTTTTCCTTGTGGCTGTGCTAATGATTATTTATGCTTCCTTGCATTTGGTCTTCGTATTAAGGCAGGCATGTTGCCCACCTGGTCTTTGTCCTTTTTTATTTTCTCATCTTTGGCAACAACCTGATTATCAAGTCTGGGTTGCAATTTTTAATACCTGCATTGAAAGTTAAGATAGATGGAAATACATTCCCTAGCATTCGGAAGGTTGGTGTCATGTTAAGAATTGACTGTGATATTCTGTAGGATCTCTTCCATTTATGAATCTATAGACTTTTTTACAGCTTTTGTAGCCTGCAGATTGTTTGGGGAAGGTCCTCCTAACCGTAACCTAATGATGTTGGAGGGGCACTCGATCCATTAGAACTGTATTGAATCATAAAATCATTTAGGTTGGAAAAGACCTCTATGATCATTGAGTCCAGCTGTTAATGCAGCACTGACAAGCCCACTACTAAATCCTGTCCTCAGTGCCACATTTACCTGTGTAGTAAATACCTCCAAGGATGGTGACTCTACCACTTCCCTATGCAGCCTGTTCCAATACTTGACAAAGCTTTCAGTGAAAAAAAAATTCTTAATATCCACTCTAAGCCATCTGTGGCGCAGCTTGGGGCTATTTCTTCTTGTTCTATCACTTGTTACTTGGAAAAAGGGGCTGACCCTCACCTCATTACAACCTCCTTTCACGTAGTTGTAGAGAGCGTGGCACAGTAATTAATGGAGGAAGCAAACAAACCAGATGCATGAATTTCTGCCCTACCTCCATTGGTTTGGTACTTGTAGTGCAGAAAAACTAGTTAAGCATGGTGTAGTGACTTAATCTTGCAGTATAGGATGACTAAGTCACTCCTGAAGTTGCCTTTGAATAAAAAAAGGTTTTTTCTAGACTGGTCAGAGGTACTTTCTCCAGGCCTGTGATGCCATCATATGTAAAAGTGCCTGTTCCAGTGCAGAAGCAACTCACCATCATTGTGCAGAAACTGGACACCAGCCATGGCAGGCTAGTATGCTGTTAAAAGTGAGCTGTCATCCTAATGCTTGTGAACGTATGTGCTGCAGTTTATCATGCTGTTCAGCTGCAGGTTGTCAGCATGGATGAGGTGTGCTGTGAGGCAGTCCTGAGCAGGTCTGGCATTTACTCACTGCAGCTGCTTTCACTCCCACTATTGTGGCCAGCAGTGGTACCCGCTGAAGAACTCTCTGGTGCTGGGGGCCACCTTCTTTTACTGTGATCCTTGATGCTGTACCATGTAGAAATTCAGAGTGTGTTCTTACCAACTATAGAACAGCACTGAAGTGTGTGTTTGGTGGCTTTGTGCAAATTGTGGACCTGGTTTCAAAATGACGAGGATTCCACACGTACTCAGGCCTGCTGCCTGCATCATTTTAAGTGGGTGATGGGCTGCTAGTGCCTGTGTGTTGGGGGATGTAATGCTGAGAGGCAGCAGGGATTTCTGCATCCATCTTGGCTTGTTTTGAATTGTGTCTGTTTTTAAAAACAGACCATAGGTGAATAATCTGGGAAAGCTATTTTGTGTCTGCTGTGATGTGTCTTTTGGTGACCAAAGTTTGATTTTCACACTTAAGTATCAGTGGAAATGTAACTGAGTGGTAAACGTGAGGCTATAGGATGCCTTTTTATTATTCATATAGATCTGGTGTTTCCAAAACTCTTTTAGTTCTTCTAACTTTCTCCTTTTTGCATTGGGAAAGCAAGAAGTGTGGAAGTGTATAAAGCTCACAAACATGTAAGGAAGAGTTTCAGAATCACTTACTCCAAGCTGAATGATGAAAAATGTGAGGCCTAGCCCAGAAGTATATAGTGCAAGATAAAGCCTGTGAAATGCAGTAAATGGCTGTGTGTTTGTGTGTGTGTTCACCTAAACGACTCCAACCATCTCTTCAACAGTTGCGATGCCTGCAGGCTGGTCTATGTCCTGTTTCTGTTTTCTCCTACATTTGGTGTAGCATTGGGTAGTGAAACAATGTAATTTATTCCTGCTGTATATACAGGTCTAAGTGAATCACCTACATTTTTTCTTTTAATCATTTATAAATGGAGTAGATGGAGAAACAAAACTTAAAAGTTTGAGCTAATCACATCAGAAATAGGTATTGCAGGATGCATATGTGTATTTATGCCTGTGCTGCAGTATCAATTGCCAGCACGTGGCCCACAACATCACATAGGAGCGTATTCAAATGTCAGAGCTGGGTGGGATTTTGAGAAGCTTGCCTGGTGCTGCTTTTCATAGTCTTTCCTTCCATAAATCTTTTATAGTCCTCTTTTCTTTCCTTCCATGCATCCTGAATTGAATACCCTAGTTTCCTATCATTTTTCTGTATGATCTCTGGCTGTTCCTGTGTCCTCAGACACCGAGATGGTATGGATAACCTTTCAGACCTCAAAGTGCATGTGAATGAGGAAAGTTAATTTGTTGCTTTATAAATGATTGAATTAATGGCTTCATTACTTCTTTCTCACTAGGCCACAATGTTATATGCCCTTCTGTCTCAGCAAACTGGAGAGATCAGCTAAATGTTTAGCAAGACAGTAATTGATAACATTATGGTAATTTTTCCTCTGCTAATGGGCACTAAAAATTTATTTTCATTTTTATAACTTGAAAATGGTATCTGCCTGCCTGCCTGCCAGTAATATGATGTTAAAGAGGGGTATAATTCAGAGGCTTTTAGAAAAGTCCAAGTTTATTTTTTTTTTCAATTTCCTTAGTTTTAACATGGACATGATAGTTTTGGATTTCTCTGAATAATAAGATAGTGATGACCAGGCCACTGGTGAACTACTTATATTTGGACAGAAAAGGGAATTGTACGTGCTCAACAGGACTTTTTTGTAGCAGGGTGATGGCAATCAAAGGCATCTATCTAATGTATACTGACTGGATCTTCTGCTGTGAGACAGCAGAAGGTAAATTCAGACCTTAAGAGTCACACTTGCTGTTAATAATGTGTTATTTAAAAAATAACTACTGAGTATGAGCAAACAGAATATAAACAATCCAGTGCCCTAAATCACTATCTCCATTTCTTAATTATTTTACAATTTCAATTTTTCAGAGGACTAGATTAAAGGAAAGAAGAAAAAAAAGTTGATTACATTTCAAATCTGCTGTCTAAAAGGGAAGAACTTCTGTGCATGCATTTGGAACAGACTGTTTCAAAAGCTGGAAAAGGAATTGCCATTTTGGAGATACTTACACTGAACTATTTTTAGATAGCAGACATCCTGCACATGGAAAAGTATGTGAAACTACATTTAGCATGAGGCCACGTAAACTGTAAAATCTTACAGGCTCCTAATTTCAAGATGAAGAGAGTTAAATTATAGATTCTAATAGTATCTATAAATACTTTATCACTCTCTGAAATCTTTCTGTTTGCCTTTGTTCCTTATGTCTTTCCCTGTAACTTCTTTCCTTTCTACTATCCGAGTCCTCTCTGTTCTTCAGAATGCACTAATTCTTTTTACATGTGCTAATAATATGAGCACATCGCCTTAGGCCTCAAATTTACAACCCAGTAATTTCAAGATCTCATTGAAGCTTTACCCTTCTTTGTTTTAAATGTTCCCATGGACTTAGTTACACAAGGTTACTTCAAAATGCTTTTTCACTGCTTCCCTTGAGACTCTCTTTACCCAATATAATATTGGCCCTGTTTCTGTTAACAACATTTAACTATTTTTAGGATGAATGAAGTTTATATGTAAGAGAAATGTTTAACAGCTTTCAAATTTTATTCAGATCTGAATTTTCTCTATGTTAAATATTGCCCCTCATATTTTTTTCTCTTAAATTTCTGTGTACTAGCTTTGGTTTGTTGTTGTTGCTGGTTGGTTTGTTGTTGTTTTTTTTTTTTTTTTTAAATACTTAGTGCCCTCTGCTATACTACTTTTTTATGATTTTAAATTTTTGTTACAAAATGATCTGCATAGACCCAGATTTATTTTTCTGTTCTGTGCCTGACATGGGAAGAAGAGGATGAGCAGATGAGAGCGAAGGACAGCTTATGCTGAAGTGAGATTTGGCTTCATTGTGGAACAACTTATGCTTGATGATGTTCACAATCCTTTTTATTTTTACAAGGCTGATACTACACCTTTTGCATTTCTGTTTTATATTTTTCTGGGACAACTTAAGGGTTTCCTGTCGTTGAATTGAAAAGCTCTGTCTTGAGAAAATGACAGACAGCAAAAATGTTATTGTTCTTCAGAGAAGTCTGTTCCATCAGCATATATCTCCCTAGTTCTTTCTAAATATGCTGTTGTATTCCTGCCTAAGTGAAACTCTGGCTCTGATTTGGGGGTTCAAAATGAAAGTTAAATATCTGTAATGTAAATGTGCTTCTTGAAGCTACTGTTGACTCCTGCTATAAAAACTAACAGTATCTAATTTAAAGTCTCCAAGTAAAATCTTTAAGTCTTCAAAGCTTTTAAATATCAGAAACTGTTTAATTCTCTGTTAAGTGCAATATCCAGAAAATATTTCTGGTATAAACAATTTAACTCGTGATGTGAAAGTTCACAGAGTTGCTGTGGCCCAAACTTCACAGGGCATCCTGAAACCCAAAGCCCAGGTCTGTCCAAACCCATTTAGCTGCAAGCCTGTGCCAAGCAGTGAAGTCGAGGTGATTGTTGAGACTGATGATCCTAGGGAGGCTCTGCCTTCAAGCCTGCACCTGACTACTCTGCCTGGCCAAGCTGCTACTGTGGGTCATGGTTTGCTCCGTGGTGATCAGGCAATGGGCTTGCTCCAGTCCTAACTGAAAAGGTGGATTCTGCAAGAGCAAATGGCATTTGTAGACCTCCATTTTTTGTCACCATCAGAGCAGGCAGCTGGGCTATAGCTGACCTGTGTTCTGCCATTCTGTATTTGAGGAGCCATTTCTCGGGACATATCTCTGGCTTGCTGCCCTAGGGAGTGTGAAACCATACTTCAACTTTAACAGGTTCTGAGTCAGGGCTGTGAGGTACCTCACTGGCTTAGAATTTCCTCATTTGCACAACACTGGGCTTTATTCAAAGGTTACTGCTAAGACGATTGGAAGTAAAAGTAGCAATGCTAGATCTAGGCTATTGCTATAATGGTCATTAAAATACTATAATAGCAAAGGATGGAGATATATATATATATATATATATATATATTTGGTGGTGCATACAGGTAATTTTCATCAGCACTGAAATAGTGTGTTCAGAGAGATAAGACAAAAACTGTATAAACAGAAAAGCAATCAAATAGGATATGGATGCCAAGCACTATCCCCTCCAAAGTACAGCATCTTTGTAGTTTAACTGCAATGCTCTTTGAAAGAACAGTGCAAAGATCATTCAAGATTAGCTCTGTACAAGTATATTACCATATAAGGGATCATCCATGTCAAAGAGAAGCAGTCTCAGAAATAATCCAAGAGAGTAAATTTGAATACTTGCCTCATTTTTATCTTGACAAAATGTTTCTACCTTTTCAACCTAGTGTTTGTTTATTCTGCCTGCGTGCTCCTATCTTCTGGGGTTTTGATAAACCTCCAGCATGGGAGAGTGAGAAATTAATGTGTTTCACTTCATCTTCTCCCTGAGGTCACAAGTGAGGGAACAATAACAGTCCTAGGCAGAAATGAATTTCATTAAAAGGAACCTAGTTAACCTATTGCAAGTATTATTTCTAATATCTACCTTGGTGTGATTTCATGAATTTTGCATGTGCGTGCTGTTTGAAATAGGGGTGGAGGATTGAGCAAATATAAAATATTGGTACTACATTATTAGAATTTATTTAGGACAGAATAAAACCTACTATGGGGGAAGAGACTAGAAGTGAAAATAGAATAGTGCCTAGATTTTCTCATATATTTGTGTTATTGGATATTTGCTTGCTCTGTGTGAGGGTTCATAAAAAGGTGAAAGGACAGAGAATGTGTGTCTATGTGCATATAAGATTACTAGAAAGAGGATTTGACTAGCGACTGCTCTTATGTCCCTTTATGTTCACATTGCTGTTTTAGCCGATTTTTACCCTCTCAGGAGTGGAAACAGATTTTCTTTCCTATTAAATTTCCAGAAATGACAAAAATTTGTTGAAAATGATAGTTTTCCTATTTTGTCTACTGTAGAAGTTTTCTCCTTTTGTTGACAAGTGAAAGCAATGGATGCTCAGTTTGCACCCATGTTCTATTCTGCAATACTTAGTTTTGCTGCTGCACCTGGTACTTATTGTTAATTAATGCTTTTCTCTTCTGTGTAAAAAAGCCCCACACTAAATGGCATTTTTTGATATGCAACCGCACTTTGTTGTTTGCCTGTGCGAAACGTGAACTGTGATGCCAGTCTTCACTTGAATGTTGTACTCTGATCTGCAGAAATTGCAACACTTAATTACTTTTACATTTTTGGTTTGTTTTTAATATTCGCCAAAATATGCCAGAGCACATAAAATCTGATGTTGAATTTGGTTAGAAGGGCTTGAAAGGAGTGCACAGGTGTCGCTTGCACAACAGGCAGCATATTTAAAGCCAGATCTGTTGTGATATTTTTATAAACCAGAACCTTTGAAAAGTAGAATTGTCTTTAAAACAACCACATGGCTGTACCTAATAAACTGTGGTAGGGCTCAGTACTTTTATTAACTAATTAAACATTTACTGTTTTAAGAGAAATGCTTTTGGAATGAATACAGATGCACTCACCTGAATTTATAACGAAATTCATTCTGTATTTTTGCCATGTTGAAAGGAGGCACATCTGGGAGTGGGTGGGAGAATGTGAGAAGCAGCTTTTCCAATATCTTAAAAAGAAGCTTGAAGTTTATTTTTTGAGTGAAGTGGTTAGTTTAGGAGGGAGCTCAGCAAGTTTTAAGCTAGACAGGTTTTTCCATTGGTTTACTGAACCTGAAAGAGACACTGATTTATAGGAAACGTATCTTGCAAGTTCCAGTTCTTGGCTTTCCCTAGATACAAGTGTCATAACATGCACTTCTTACTAAATAAGACCACCATCTGCAAACATCCCCCTGTGGAATTCCTGAGGCATCTTACAGAAAAATGTACTTCTGGGTACATCGTCCCTTAAAATAAAGCTTTATCTCCAGACGCATCACTTAATCATTTTGCTAAAAACCTCCCTGTTCTTTGTAAAATTCATGAAATAGAAAACAAAATCTGAATAAACGATAACCTGCTGAGCCACTTACATTCGGTGTTGTAAATGAAGCTCTAACTTTGTTTTTTATCTCCAACAGACAAACAACAGAAAGGTGAATTTGCCTTAGAGGGCTACACCATCAGAATGAATAATAGCCTTCGGAAGGATGCAAAGAAAGATTGTTGTTTTGAAATCTCTGCTCCAGATAAGCGCATTTATCAGGTTGGACTTTTTTGACTTGAAATTTAATTGACAAAGCTGTTACAATTCTAGTTACTGAATTAACATTTCGGTGAAACAACTGTCACTGATATCTTAATGAAAAAAGGAAACCTTTGCTTGCTTATATTGCATATTCATATATTAGGAGAAAAATCTGATTAAACGTATGTATGTACATGTTCAAATATTATCTTTTTGGTCAAGAGCAAGGAAATCTATCATCTTTATCTATTGGTCATTTCAATATTAACATTTTAATATCTATTGTATTGTGTGTCTGTGTGATTTCTTGGATGAATTAAATAGTAAAAAAAAGTTAAAATATGTATCAGTGTTAAATACATATTGTATTGGTCATGGCTTTTCAAGGAAAGCCTACAAAAAGGCACATATCAGCTGTGCAATTCAGAGATCTATCAGCCAGACATCAATATGGAATGTAAGTTTAATAAGTTTTAAATATCTGAGATTGCGGTTGAAAGCCAGTTAATTAAGCTGTCAGGTAGTGTGTTGGAGTCTGACAAGAACATTTTTAAGAAAACTGTACCCAGCAGTCTAAAGAAATTCATGGGTGTCTTCTAATTGTCAAGGGCAAATTTTGTTCATCAGTTCTGGCTTTGACATTGATGAAGAGAAGCAGCTTTTTTCTGCACAGCTGCCAGCTGCTGATCAGAGTTTCAAATCCATCATCCTCTCCTTCAATTACGTAAATTTGTCAAAATTAGCTGTACATTATAAGAAGCATCCTTGCAAGAAAAGTACCAGAAGACATGAAAAGAATTGCTAATGGTTTCTTGAGGAAGTGACGGGAATGTTACATTCCCTCTTTTTTTATTGCTAATGAACTTGTAGTTGTGTTTTTGTCATTACTGCTAGTAGTTATTAATAAACATTTAATAGTTTACAGCTGCCACTCCCAAAGAAGCAGAGGAATGGGTACAGCAAGTCAAATTTGTAATTCAAGGTAAGTCAGCCAGTAGAGCAGTTGCCTTTATTGCCAATACTCTTTAGTGGCAGTAATTCTGCACATTTACTTATCTGTCATGCTAGTACATGTAGGATTCCCACATGTCCAAGTTTTGAGTAGCAAGTCCTAGTTTTCAACTGTTACAGCTTTTATACAACTTTTCTCTTTTTTCAAGATTTTTGCTTTTCTCCCAGGATACTATTTAGTTTGAAAGCTCTCCCTTATACAAGCTCCTTCATATAAACTCTTTCTTATCCCTTGAACAGTGTAAAAAAAAAAAAAAAGCAAAATATACTGGAAGGAGCAGGTCATGGAAGAATTATTTTAATTTTGCATAAATATCTGCTTAGGCATTCTTTTCCACTAAATGTTAACTTTTTAAACTGCTGTTACATAGATACGGGATCTAATACTATTCCCGAGGAGGAGGAAGAGGAATATGATGATGTTGGACACGTGAACAGTGAACCAGTAGATGATATTTATGAAGAAGTTAAAGGTATTGTTGAATTATTTTTGACTGTGACTTGTGATCATTTTGTCTTCTCTACTTCTAGTTTGATAACTCTTGAGTGGCTTAAAGGAAGTGAGTAAAGTAGCATGACAAAGAAGATACTTTTAGATTTCAGATTTTGCAATGACACTAAAAAAAAATGTCTTCAGTTGTGAGTGTGAGCAGTTTTCTTTAGCAGTGGCATCAAAATAGCACAGAATGTGTAAAAGTGAACTCAGGGGACTTTCAGCTCATTAACATTTTCCGGTATGCAATTTTTTTTAATTAAAAGAATAGAAAAGCCTTACAGCTTTTTCCAGCAACATGCCCATTATTTATTTATTTATTTATTTATTTATTTATTTATTTATTTTGGCATTTGTATTAAGCAAAAGTTCTCTATCATTCCAAATGTTACCAGCTTCTGCCTAATATATGGTATTATAATCCTGCAAGAAAGCAATGTGTTTGTTTGAAAAGACTCTGGAAATGAACTGCAAGGAAGTCAATGAGTATTGACACTGTTCTGTTTCATGTTTTCCAGCATGGGTATGATTATCCAGAAACTTTTTACTGTGGTCTTTCCAATGTGGTCAAATGATTATGGCTCTAAATGTCTAACTGTATCTGTCAGATGGCAAAACAAAAGTAAAGGAGCTTGGCAAAAGGTCTTGATTATAGACATCCAAGTACTAGGAGAAAGGTCGCTGTTCTTTATTAAAATTTAAGAAGCAATGGAAAAAATCAAATTTTCAGTTATCATTAGTTAACAAATGATACTTTGAAGTGAAATGACAATTAATAATAGCTTTGTATGAAATGGAGTTCTATACCGTTTGCTGTTCGGAGCAGTTTAATTAGCAGCAATAATTTGAGAGGAAGAATCAGTTGGGTCATGTGATGCTGACTAACTTTCTGTCTCTATTAGGTAGAATTTCCTGACCACTGGAGGAGACAAGAACGTTTTACACTTTGTCTTGATTTTCAATTTAAGGTCATTTAGTGAATAAAGGGCAAAAACCAAGTGTCTGATGAAAATGAATATCATAAAATTATTATAAGATATAAAATTATATATCTTTAGGAGCTGGTTTTTTTTGGTCATTCCATATCTTTGAATTGTACCTAGATTACTTCAACACAGAATGCATGTTCTGCTGAAATGACATGCAGTGTTCATGCATGCTGAAAAATTCTCTGCAGTGAATATAAAAACTGCATTATGGGGCTTAATCTTATAGCTACAAGATACAGCCAGTGCTTTGTAGATGCTGAGGTTCTTACAGAAAGCAGTCTTGTATACTTGCTTATGCTTTTCTTAAAGAAGCTCTACATATATCCTGGGGTCAATTACTCCTTTTTTGAGCTTCACTTACCTTACCTGTTCGTTTGAATGTCAGATAGTAAGTAGATCTGAAGTGGTGATACATAAAATACTGGGAGAAGGGCATTGGTTAAGATAGACTTTGAGTTCTTTGCTTTGAGCTCTGTCTTCAGCAAATTGCTGCCTTGGTGTGATTCTGTAGGAATTTAGAGTATTTTCACTTACATCCCATTTTTATGACAGTTTTCTGGGAGCTGCTATCTCTTAATGTGAAATGTAACAACATCACAAAGAAGGGATAGTTCAAGAAATTTCATTTCAGTTTTTAGTTAAATTAATTTATTTCCCCATGATCTCAGAGTGTGCTTCATTTTCATGTTATCAAGTGGATATTATCTTCCTTTATCTCATGCTTTTTCTATCTCATCTATTTGAATTGTGAACTTCTCAGGAAAGACCATTTTACTTTTACAGTGGAGCTTTTAGTTTTGACTCTGATGTGTGGGCATAATTAAGTAAAAATAAAGCATAACTTTGCAGTAGATTTTAGGTGATTACTTAGTCCTTTTATCTTCCATAAAAGTGCTTTAATAATCATATGCTTAAATGGAATTACAGACTCGTGGCTCTGAGGCCTTAGAGGAGTCTTTTTCTTCTTAATCCATATCATATTAAAGCTTGTTAGATGAAATGCTGGTTGACAAACCTCACAGGAGTAGGCCTTATTTGTTTCTTGTATAGCTGTTCATCTAAACTTGATGGTAAAAGAGTACACTCCAGTTTGGTCTCGCCTCCTTTAATTAGGCTTGATTGGTTGCATTTAATTATAGTTGGCTGTCCTTTCTATTTTCCCAGGTAAGTGAATTACGCTTTCTTCCTTTCATGGTCAAAGGGTGGAGCATCATTATCCCTGCTGTTACCTGGCATAATAACACAGAACAAGTAAGAAATTTGGAATGCCTGTTAAGAGAACAGAAAAAAATTATTTGTACAGCTACAAAGCTATGCTAAGCTTGGGAATGCAGAAGGAAAACATGCTAGATCCTTGTGAAGAGGGAGAAGAAATAATCTCCACTGTGTTTTTATCCTCAAAGCATATTCATGTTAGAGGATTCTAAACCTCTGTTTTCACAGATCCACTAGCTTTATTAATATCAAATTTCAGGTGATCAGCTCATTGTACTATGTTATCATTTATTTTATTATAATTTGCATTTTCTCAAGTAAGTAAAATTTTGCATTTCTGTGGTTTTGCAGTGTTTTTATGCCAGCATTTCAGAAGGAAATTAAGCCAGTTCAGTTGATAATATTTGGTTTGGTATTTGAATAAAGAGTTTTTGGATTAAAAAAAGGATATGGAAACTTTTGCACAGTTTTGAAAACTGGGAAATTTTGAGAACTGTGGCAGTAATCAGGACCGACACTATTCTGTAGCTATCTCATTGCTTAGCTATTTTTTTTCCTCCTGCTTGTGACAGGAGACAGTGTAGATGAATTTTCCAGGCAGAAGCTGGATAGATTCAAACCAGTATCCAGAATGCCAACAGTCTATTAGCCTAAAGCATAGATTTCAGTGGTATTCACTATGTACTGTCTGCTGGCAGGTTGATAGTTGGGAGGGGTACAAAGAGATGTGGGAAATTTAATCTTTTGATCTGTTAAGTCACTTTTCTTCTTTAATAGCCCATACAAATTCATATTTAGCATGGAAGGATAATTTTCAGGGTTCTCCATATTACTCAGTGTTTTACTGTGGTTATTCAGGTAAAATCAAAACCATCAGAACTTTCAAAGAATTCCCAACTTGTAAAACTTCCCTTGGAAGATCCTTCAGGGAAAGAAATCTTTATACAGTCTTCAGCAAATTAGGCTTCAGTCTTTTTGGTTTTTAATAAAATCATGGAGGAAAACTTGGCTAAGCAAAATGAAAAAATTTGTTAGTAAAGGACCATTTTTCTTAATTAGCTATTTATTTTCTACCCTAGTACACTATATATAAATTTGCAATCTACAGCTGAATGTTACAAGCTGTAAGATAAAACAGCTTCTGAAACTGTAGTGTTAAATAGCTCTGTTCTGGAGAGCTACGTTGATGCATAGAGTTTCTAGCTCAGTAGTGTTTTAAACAATGGAGTTGTCCTTGTCATAAAACAGAACATGTGCCAGCTTTAAAGTTGTTCCTGTCTGTTACAGCCCTTGAAGACAGATTTTTTTAATTAACTTGAGGTTTCAGTTACATACTTTTAAGGGCCTTCAGTATTGTCTTCTGTGGTTTCACATCTGTGTGAAGCACATACCCAAAACTGCAATGCCAACTACTGCCTGTCCCCTTAATTCTTTCTTCAAACTCAGCTCAGTCTGTGTGCTGTCCACCACACTCTGGCCCCATAGGACAAAACAGGTGTTAATCTAAGTTAACATACTTACCTTAATTTCCAATTTTCTGTTGGCTTTTTTCTTTTGTTCTGTCTCTCCTCACAAACTTGCATTATAGCAGTACTTTCTGTAGTAAACTCTATAATTTCCATTAAAATTATTCTAAAGATAAGTTTTGATTCTTGTTTTGGTGGTGCTTATTTGTGGCATAGAGGTAAAATCCTCCCTTACGGAGCCCTTACAGAATAGATAGGGTTGGAAACCCTGAAGCAATGTAATATGACACAAAACTGGCGTTGTGGCTTTGTGCCATCTTTTCTTAGCCTGCCTGTAACACAGAGAACTTTCAGGTGAGAAAGAGGTAAGGATGGTGAAATTCAGTGCTGTGGTGATCTCCAGCCAATACAACTTGCATCAGTTCTTAGTTTTCTATAAACTAAATTTGAGGATTGATTCAGTCTCTGATTGGGCACAGGATGATGGGAATGGAAACCTGGCATTTGTCTTTTGATTCCTGTTACCAATCCTCTGCCAAATTGTTTGGTCAAGCCCAGATTTCTGGGCAATAATTCTATTTTGCAGTGTAGTTGGAAGCTTAGGTAGAGAAACTCTGTAATTAATGTAAAGCTCAGGAAAAGGTGAGAAATGTCTTAACTTTCATGCAAAGAGAAGTGCGCTGTGCAAAGAAACACTTCAATTTGTTTACTTATTTTAAACAAAACATTTTAAATAGTAAAAAAATAGATTGATGTTGTTTCAGAACATTTCTGACATTGAATATGAAGGTAGAGAATGATCATCCTGTTTCTTTCTTTATGGTTGTCTCTTTAAGCAGCTTTCATGCTTTATTTTTTTCTAACAGTAAACTGCTGCAGTTAGGCAGCATAACAATACTCTCTTCATCCTTTCTTCTTGCTGCACTGTTATGGTTTTGAAAAAGCAACTTCTTTTACGATGTTGTACCCTTTTCATGAGCATGAAGGTGAGAGGGGAAAGAACATGTTCTCTGATTTACCTCTTCTTAGGAAGAGGGAAGTAATGATTATATAGCAGAGTTTGAGTGTAAGTTTCATCTGTCAGCCATGAACACTCATAGCAAGTATTTGTTTTCTCAAGATGTAATGTCATATATATTGACTTCTTGACACTAGAAGTGAAGATTTCCCAAAGCTATGTTAATGAAAATTCTTTTTCAGGACACCTTTGCTCCTTAGAGCACAGCCAGGGTATGTGGGCCCAAACAGAGTGTTAGGTGCCAAGCCGTCCCAGTTGTGCATTACAACTATACAATCAGTTCCTAAAACCAGTAGGCTTAAAGAAAGAAACTGTTAATTGGTCATTGCAAACCAGAGGAGTAGGTTTAAGTCAGCAGAGACACAGATGATTATGGAGTCTGAGATATTACCTGTGATCATTGTTGCTAAGTCATTATATTACACATCTTGGCATATGGTCCAAATTCCTCACAGTGTTTATTGCTTGCCTTCAGAGTTAGGGAATTCTTTAGTTCTCATACAGAACTTGTATATAATGCTGATGTGCTATCATTTTTTTTTCCACAGAAAGAATTCTTAGTACTTTTAATGAATAATTTCAAAGTATAAAATATAAGTAGGGTCTGGAATAATTGAAGTTGAAAAGACTTGTGTGTAAGATCTGCATTTTTGAGGACAATACTAAAGATAAGTTTTCAAAGTAATTTATGAAAGTTTTTTTGAATAATTCCCATGAAACATCTTTCATATCCAAGAACACAGCAATGGACTTTTTTCCTTTTAAAACAGAGAGGATTCGTCAAAGTTTTTTTTTTTTTCAAAAATTGAATCTCAGAGTTCTTAAGAAGCATTTTTCACTTCTTTAACCATTATATTATTGTATAAATGGAGTATTTTTGCACATACTATCTTGCTGATAGTTGGAGTACCAGAATAAGGACAAGAGGGTGATGCAGGATGCTTACTCAGCTGTAATTCAAAAGCAATTGAAGTAATACAAGAGCAGTGAGAAGCAGATGTGTACTACGTTATAGTGTAGAGAGTAATAAAGAAAGAAATTTTTTTCTTAGCTCCAAGATGTGTTGTTTTGTTGTCTTGACCACTGGGATTTGGGATCTGCTAAATGTCAGACATGGAAATGATAGAAAAACAATCTCTTTTAACTGGATATTGTTGAATCCCAGCAGCTTTGATGAAATGGAGCTGTGTCACTCTGGGTTTTGTGGCAGTACTCTTATGGGATTTATATATGCCTTGAAGTTATCCTTCAAGTAGTACTAAATGCTCAGGAGACATGAGTTATGAATCCAGACAAATATATAAAGACATTGCATCCACAAGGTGGTTAGGAACTTGATACCTGGACCTCAGCTTTTGTTTGCCACAAGAGCTTGGGCATTATCTTCAATTATTGTAATCCTACATCTAAAGAGGGAGCCCTTCTTTCCATTGATGTTGGGTGTCAGTGATGGAAGAGGAGGTAAGACAATCTGGTGTAGCTGAGAAGAGTGAGATGTCTATTGAGTGGGCAGTGGCAGGTCTTTGGGAGGAAAAATAAGGTTCACAGGCTCTTCTAAAGTGAATATAAAGTGGCCTCTGTGAACAACAGGTGGCCCATAGCTGTCAGAAAGCCTACAGTCCATGATGCAATTCACCCCCTGCTCTCTCATCACACACACGTTTGCAAAAGTGAGGAGACCAGTATAAGTAGAATAATAACTGGTATTCACATTTAGTCTGATTTGCATGTGAGAGGTATATTGACTGATTTATATTTTTATATAAAATATCATATATATATAGTATACTGATATATATTATTTATATTTTATTCAGTGATATACCTCTGCTGCAGAAAATTTGTTCAGTTGTGAGATTCAAAGCAGTCAATTACAATATCTACAGTAAATGGAAAGTGTGTGCTATTAAGTATAGATATTTATCCTCCTCTCTTGGAACTGCATGAGATACTTCATAGTTTTCAGATGTTTCAGGCTTCATAGATTTCAGAGTTCACAGGTGGAGAAAATAGAAGTGATCTTCCTGATGTTATGGTCAACAGTTAGAATAAATTGAAGGAATTCATATTGGAAATACTGTGTTTATCAAAGTCTCAAGTTAGCAAATGTTGAATTTTATTTATGTATTTCAGATTTTAAAAGAAAAATACCCTAAAATCCAATCAGACCAAGAACCAAACCAAAGCCAACAAAAAATACACCACTAAATAAACTATTGCCTATTGGCATTTTAAAACTTACTTGCTTAAAATTAGAAGGCATATCTAAAATGGAAGTATTTTTAATCATACTTTTCTGTTTAAAGAACTCCTTCAAAGACTAATTAGCTCACAACTTATTGAAATGAATTTACATATGGAAAGAAGATGTTTTATTGCAGGTACTGGTCATTTTTTATTTTTTATTCTATTTTCTGTGTCCCAGCACTAAACAATGACTCTATTGATTTGTAAAACCAATCTGATGTGAACAGTATGTGACAGAAATTGTTTGTTATTAAGAGATAGAATCCTGTCTCAGAAAAACTTGTCATCCTGGCAAGAAAAAAAAATCACACAAAGTAATTTTATTTGTATCATAGTTTTTTCAGTGTTGACTCTGTCTCTGACAGCTGGTCTCATGTTAAATGTGAACAAAGCTTTGTTATGAGTGCATGTCTTCAATGGGTTGTGGACCCAAAGTATTTTCTTTTGAAAGCAAAGTTTTCTATGGTGGCACTGTTTTTATCTAATTAAGAAGCAGTGCAATACACTTAATGCAAGCATTCAGAGAAAATGTCTTGTTTTGTGAGATAGTTTATTTAGCATAAACCTGAGGATTTGCTGCAGTTTAGCAAGTTCAAAGTAAAATGTCAATTGTATCATGTATATTTATGAAAATAGAAATAAATATTGGACCCATTCTAGTGCTTGGGTATAAATCTGATAAAGACTATATAGAATGATCAAAGAACCTAATTTTTTGAATTTGTGATGAATGACTGCATATCAGGCTATTAAAACCGTTAGATAGAGTTTTTTGAGAAACGAGCAACCAGAGGTTATATGGTGCCTCAGGCTATTGCTTCTCAACTTTTCTGGTTTCCACAAGGTAGCTATTAAAGAACTATAATTTGTACAACTGAATCCTCAAATAAGACCCAGCAAGGTGGGCTCTAAAGGCTGAATTAATCATTCTGTTACTGTAGATACAAATATCTGATTTGAATTTTTCAGCCTTAAGAAATGCATCAGTGTAAATCCTTCTGTATATGTCTTTTCCTTTCAGTGTGCTACTCACTTTTCTTCCTGCTCTCCTCAAAATGGAGAAATCAGCCTAATAAAATACTACCAATTAACCAGAGCTTCATGAGTTTTTCTGGCTGATTTGTTTGTGCGTTGCACTGTACTGTTGCAATAGATGCCATGTTTAGTTTACACACATATAAAGAAAGTAACACAGGAAAAGGCTGCTTATTTTCATGTCTTGGCTGCTGTTCCCTGGGCTGGGTACAAGTTTTTGAAAGAAGCAAGATGGTTGCTCCTAGGAAAGGAAAACAGTCAGTAGGGTTCAGCTCCTGGACCACACAGTGGACCAGGCAGAGAGGGCAAGATGCAGCAGTCTGCTGTGCCCTAGAAGGGACAGAGGGATGCTCCAGGGAAGTGCAGGGTGCAGACACACAGATAAGTTTAAGCAGCAAAGGGGACAATCTTTTCTTGAGAACCCAGAAGAGACTGAGGAAACTTTTTTGGCAAGTCAGTGGGATTTGTGTTAGATGGCAAGACAGGAGGACAGTCTTCTTATCCAGAAAGGGGTTGGTTGTTGCAGTGAATATTTTGTTTCAGTCCTTTTTTTTGAAGTCTTAACATTTCCTAGCAGATCTTATTTTCCTCCACCTAAAAACTCTTGAGTTGGTGTTTTAATGAAAACTAGTTTAGGATCTCAGAAACTTACAATATCCTTAAAGAAGATGTTCCAATACTTCCATCTTTGGGTTTTGGAAGCATTCTGTCTTAGCTGTCTGTAACAATTATTCTGCCCTTGAATCTTAACATAAAACTGGGAATTAAGGGAAGGAATTGCATTTTCAAAACAAAGCATTATCTACCGGAAAGTCTGTTGATCCTAGCATGAGGGTTGTGCTTCCGTTGTCCTAAAATACACTTAACTGAATTTATCTTGTTTGCATACCTCTCTCCGATTTTATTTCTTTAAAAATTAGGAATAAATATTGGGAAGAGATACTTTGCTGTGGGGATGGTGAGGCACTGGAACAGGTTGTCCAGAGAAGTTGTAGATGCCCTGCATTGCTGGAAGTGTGTTAGGGTGGGTTGTATGCAGCTTTGAGGAACCTGATCCAGTGGAAGCTGTCCCTGCTCATGGCATGGGTGTTAAAATGAGATGATCTTAGAGGTTACTCCCAACCCAAATGATTGTATGATTCTCTGATAAGAAGTGACACGTTTCCATCAGTAGATGTTGAACAGCAATTTTCAGATAATTCAGTTAACAAACGTTCAAGATGGATATGATTTTGTTATAACTTCCATACAGGCCATAAAACTTAGTTCCTGAATAAATTGCCTAGATCAAACATACAAGTAGTGCTCTTACAGTGCAACTGGGACTGTGTTGTGTCTCTGGCCATCCGAAAGTACCACCTCTGAGTGAATTCTAGTAGTATAGGACTCCAGAAGCCATGGGTTCTTTTGAGATACAACTGCATGCCAATCCCAAACTGACCTGAGGAGCTGCCAAGGGAGCAGTTGTCATCTCCTGCTTATGAACCATTGCCGTATCCCAGTGTCCTACCTCTTCTCTCTTAGGTGCATTGTGGTTTGTGGCAGGTGGGGCTAGTAAGATCTGACATCCAGAGTGGCCAATCCCAGGATGGACCTAATGTATGAGAATCGAAGAAAGGGATAGTATTTGTAGAGATTAATATGGAAATGTTATCCAAAATGTGGTACATGTAAACAGTCTGCATTGCAACTGTAATTTTCTGCATATTTCTGATTGAACCTGATACTTTGTGAATCATAGCAATAACATTTTCACTTTATTTCATCATTTTAGTTGGAGAAAGGATTTAGCGTTGTTGACATAATTTCATTTAATGACCTGGGCCATAAACAGTGCAAAGCGGCAGTAGTGTGAGTTTGTTATTTTTAATGAAAATTCCCAAAGGGTGAAAACTGCTGAATTTTTTTTTGTCAGTGTGCAGTTAGTGATCAACACAGGGAATGCAAAAATGTCCTGGTATAACGTTTTTAAAGGAGTTACAAGAGAAGCATCTGGGAGCCAGACTTTGCTTGTGGAAACATGCCAACAACTGTATTGTGTTTCCTTTCACTGATGTGAGCTATGCCTTGCCTTTTGTCCCTTTTTTGAGTAAGTTCAGGAATCATACTATAAATTTGAATACATTAACCTTGCAGATTATTACAGGATATTATGTGGTTTAAGCAAGATGCTTTATGAGTTGTATGTATGTAAATTTTATGTCAAGTCCCATTTGTCACAATTAAGAATATGTAGTTTTCAGAAATGGCTTTTAAATTTAAGACTTGCTGCTGATCAATGATTATGAGAAACTTTACTTGACATTTACAGACTTTTCCTATCATATAAATTTAAGCTTGAGAAATATTACTGCTGTACATGGTTGTCAAATAACACTATAGTACAGTTATACAGTATAGATTAGTTAATTGAATATTTGATTGCTAAATGTATTTACATTGGGAACTATTTATATTTTCTATGTAGATTTTAATAGCCACATTTATTTTAGCAAAACATTTTAATAATAAAGTTTATAAAATGTCATGTTGAACTCTTAAACTATTTACATAGCTAAGAGCTATTACAGGTTGAGAGAACAAACAAATTTATTTTAGTTACAGTGAATTCATATAAATCATTATTATGTTTTGAAGAATATTCTTATGTACATGCCACACGTATTTAGGCCAGCAATCTCTAGCACAGGTTCCTGTGAACCTACAATAGAACCATGGAATAAACTTAAAAATTGTTGTTTGTTTTGTCCCTTTGAGAAACTAATTTGCATTCTGTCCAATAATTGCAACTATTTTTTTTTGCTAGGGTGACAGGGAACAGAGAAGGGAACATTTTTTGTTAATCAGCTAAATAATTAGATGAACATGTAGAAACATTAAAACCCAAAAGCTTTTCCTCTACATTATTGAGACCTGTTAAAAGTAGTATCATAAAATATTTTTTTCATTCTTTAAATGTTTAAGTATGGATTTATGTAGGACACCTACTGCCTCAATTTGGTATGCCAAAATTTAGGCTTTAGGAACAATTTTAGAAGTAGAACTAAAACTGTGCTTTTGTTGATATTCAACATGAAACTTTATCTTCAGAGATGCTTCTGTTCAGGAGTGGAAGTTGTTACCTAATACCTTGATGAAAAAAGTAAAGGTAAGATTTAAAATAGTACCTAGTAAAACCTAAGGAATTTGTACTGAGCTAGATTTTGAAGTTACTTATGAAATTTTCACCTTCTTTGATGGCCCATTAAAGAATTTTTTGATTTCTTAGTTTAATATATTCTGACCAGTTCACTCAGCATATAGGATTAGAAAAATACTTGATTTCTGTAAAAAAAAATCACCAAAATAGTGACTTTACTTGTAAATACAAAGTGTCTGTGAATATGAAAACAGGAAATCAATGAATGAGTTTCTGGAAGTGGATATCTGTAATTTCTTTTATTCTTCATTATAATCATTGTGTGCATATCCACAATGAACTTGCTTCTGATGACCTTTATCTTTTCTCTTGAGAAGAATTACTATTATCAGGCCTTTCTTCATGATGAAATAAAAAGGTCAGTGCAAAACCCATCCCTTATTTCTATGCAGTGCACACTGCACTTTGACATATATATATATTGAATTTTATTAATAATAATTAGATAATTTGGTCAAATAAATGTTAATATTCCAAAATTAGGCATTTTAAGTGATCTTCCCTGGTAGGTACTCATGCTTTTTCTGCCTTTTTTCTATCTCCTCTCCTCCAAAACTTGCTGTTGGTGTAACTGAGATTTGATATGCTTCTCTTCCTCCTAGTTCTGTCAAACTAGCAATTATTATTTTTTCCTACTTTTTCCTACGTTAACATCTAATTGACAAACTCGTAATTCTTTTGCGTCTATGTTACTCCCCCCTGCGCAAAAAAAAAAAAAAAAAAAGAGAGAGAGAGAACATAGAGTATGTAAAAAGATTGAGAAGACTGTGTTTGGTTTGAATCAGATTTTAGATTATTTGTTGTTTGGAAAACTGGTGCAAGGAAGTGGTCAACTAAGTTGAATTGAGCTGTCACTCAAAACATGACTGAAGATTGCTTATTTGCAAGGAGAGCTCCAAGCTCAGCTCCAAGCTGAGTTCATGAAATCTTAATATATTCATAACTAGAACTGGGAATTGCCCATACCTCTATGGATTATTCAGTTGTCCCAGTGAATATATTCTGTTCGGTCATTCAAGTGACTGAGAATATTTTTCCTTCCATTTTGACAGTTTTTTCTTAAAATCTGAAGGGCATTGTGAAGCCCTGGAAACAGCAACTTTCATTCTAACAAATTGTGTGTTTGGTAAATGTACAAAATTGTGGGGTCTGAAGAAGATATTGGCTGTGACTACAGAATGGCGTGACTGGAGTACTTGGTACTGGGGAAAGGAAAGAAAAAGAAAGAGGAAAGGTGTTGACATATATTCAGGTCTCAGCAAGTAGAAAAGGTAAGTAAAGCAAAGCATTCCCCTAGATTTCATGAAAATTGGTAAAAGGCTGCATAGTAGAGCGAGAAGACCCACTTTACAGCAGCTGGGGATGACCTTGCCAAAAATGATTAGGTTTTTTTTTGTGCACGAGAGTAGCTGTTTTTCCCCCAGAGATATGTTCTTTGATCACTTGTTGCTTGTTTTTTCCAGTAAAATAGTGAGAGGCCAAAAAATATCTTCCAGCTTTTAAAAACATGGTTTTTTAATCTATTGTGCTACTATAGTTCTTGTGGGTGGCTATGTGTGTGGTAATATAGGAGAAACATGGTGTCTTTTTCACAAATGTATTTAGAAAGAGATACTTTTTTCCCTCAAACAGTTCTCCAAATGTACTCATTTCTCTCTGCTACTTTTCTCTGTTATTATTCTTCATAGCAATAGTTATATGATCCAAACAACATTATTCTGGTCAACATTAGAGAATCGCAGCCGTGAAGTGTGTTTGCTGTTTGTCCTTATTGGGACTGGGAATTTTTTGGTTTACTTTACTCTCTAGTTTAGCAAATGATGTAACTCCAAAATAATTTTCCTAGGAAGGGGATGTTGTATCTGCTTTTTGGTTTTGGTTAAGCCAGACCATTACATGTGCTAAGATTCACTGGGTGGTGCCACAAAAAGGTTGTTTTGAGAGAGTTTTTTTCTCCTGAAAATGTCTAAGCGATATTCCACTACTCCCATGTCACTTCTCTTGCAGCAATGATCCTGAGTTAATTTACAACATCTACTAACCTTTTCTGTGAGGATGATGAGGTAGCTTTCCCAAGGTCTTCTCAATAGGAGGCAGTGCTTCACTTTTAGCTGAGCCGGCTGCTTTAGTTATTCAGATTGCTTAGACAACTGGGAGTAACAGTGGTGCACAGTAGCACCTTTTAAAGATACAAGGAGTGCAACTGAGGGGAAAAACGTGCAGGATTGCTCAAAGAATACAGGAAACCTCACATCTGGAGACTTGGCAAGATCTGGACAAAACTCAGTAATTTGAGCTAATCCTGTTCTAGAAAGTCATTAGCTTCAGCTGTCTCATACATGAGCTATTAAAAAGGACAGGTCCTTTTAAGCTGCTGCTGAACAGTTTAGTATGGAGTACCAAAAGAGGCCAAATGCTGTTTCCTACAAACCTGATGTAACTTTCTGAGTTAGAGCAGGGTGTTAGACTGAGAAATTTCCACAGATCCCATCTCTCCCAAAGTATTTAGATATTCTAGCTTTCTCACTTTGTAAAGCCAGTGCTACTTATTCAAGGCCATTGAGAAGTCAGGACATTGTTAATATTATTAGCAGACTTCTGTTACTGTCTACTGGTTGGGAAGAGTGGTGTGTATATTTAACCTTACTTTAGAATTTAGATAATGGTTGTTTTCAAAGAGCTGTTTAAAACTTGTGTAAACGTGTTAGTTGGAGGTCCCATCCAGTTTAGAAGGTGGTATATTTGAATGAAACCTTTTGCCTCCATCTTGAAATCAGACTTGGATCACATGTGGCGTAAGAAATTGGGGTTAGGAATTGGCACGGGTTGTTGTCAACTAAAACGGAACCATCTCAGTATGCATATTATTTTTCTTTAAGATGTATTTTTATATTGTTCATAACCCAGAGATGTCTTTCTGTATTCTTTTGGAATACAATTCTGTATTGCCCATTTCCCCTCATATTTCTGGATTGCAATGATGAACGTTTAGTCATATGCAACTTCTGCTTCTGTTGACATATGTACAGAAGCATATGTATTGAGTCTGCAATCCCAGTGTAGCCTGGTTTTGGGTGACCTGTTTCTATCATTCTGCTTGTGTTGTGGAAATTGTTTTTTTCACACTCAAGTTTGCCATGCAGGAATATAACTTTTTTTGTTTGAGCTGTTGGGTGGTAAGTAGCTGTGACCCAATGAACTAGCAATAAAATGTCCTCTCTTCTGTCATGTTAAGAAATTCTCATGTTTATAATGTCTTCTCTAGCAATCAACTTGTTTCCCACCTCTCTCACTGTCCTAGAGGCATTTTCAGTCTCAAACACTATTGTACAGTCAGATGGAGCTTTAATAAAACAAGAGTCTGTCTCCCCCTCTCTGCTGCTCATAAGAACTCACACCATGGCTTAGACAATAGCACCTTCAGCAGCCTTTTCCAAACTGTTTCGTTTTTTACAGAGTACACCAGGCTGCTAATGGGAATGCAGGGTGAGGTGAAATGTCAAGAAGTTGTGTGTAAATCTTCCAATAATCTACCATGTCCCAGAGGAGCCAGGGGAAACGGACAGATCTTTGGGAATATTGGAAGTTTATCAAAGTTGGAGTTTTGCTAATGCATTGGAAGATCACTTTGTACAGAGAGATCTCTCTCATATGTTATGGGTAGATCTGGAGTCTAAAAGAAGATATCAGAAATGAAAATCCCTTCCATTATAAAAACACACATCAAGGCAAGTAAGCCTGCTAGATTTTCTATGAAGCTGCTTAGGCTAAAAACTGTATGAGTTTGGGTGAAGTGTACAGGTCTGTACAGGTGAGAATGCTGCAGAGGACCCCATCCCCAAGGCTGGGGAGCACTGACCTCAGGTAAGGAAATTTGCTGGCCCTGCATAAAACAGGGCATTAATAGTTATTCCTTTGACCCAGATGGTTGCTAGCCCTCACCACAAATGCTAGCAGAAGATGTCAGTTTGGCCAAATTATATAAAGAATCTTGTTCTTAAATTTTGTGCATTTATTGCTTCATCTCTGGAAATACTAAATGTTTCTCTGAACAAATACTCTTGTTTTTTCAAAAGCCAATTATTGCAATTTTTTTAAAAAATTATGTAGCTGGGTTGATTTATGTTCTTTATTAGAGTAATTGTCCATCTATTATGGGGGGTGGGTAAATTAATAAAATTATAAATTCTGGAGAGAAAAGGTCTTGACTCTTTCCCATGGTAAACATTTATTAAGGTTTTTAAGTTCTTGTTTGCATTTCTGTCATTATTTGGTAGCAAAAAAGCAGTGTGGAGGAGTAGGACTTCTGGTATTACCATACCATTATTTCTTTCACTTTTTCTTGGGCAAAACAGTATAGACCTGTGATATTCAATGTCAGCAGAATTTATGTACACATCTGGTTTTTTGCAAGCATCTATCCTCCTTGACAAGTACAATAATAAAGACACTGTGTAGTTTTTTGAATTGATTATTTAATAATAAAAAATTTTGGGGGGTGGGGGGTCTATCCTACAAGACTTGTCTGTATGCTTATAACCTTCTGACACTACAGCGAGATTTCAAAATAAGAGACATGAATGTGGATTACAAGTGTCTGATTGCTTGTATCATTATGAAATAGATGAAAAATTAGTTCACTGCAGTACTTTTTATCTGAACTGATCAAAACATCTTCCAGTCATGTTGCTAACAATATGTGATTGGAATAATAACTTCACTTGTCGTTGTGTTCCATGCTGCAGCCGAGAGGCATGTAAATACAAGCTGCTTATTTGCAAGAAGCTTCCAGATTTGCAATATGATTGCTATGGAAACCACACAATGAAAAGCTTATAACCATCTGTGTGGTTTGGTAGATTTTGCTGCATAGCTGAGCTGGTTTTGTTTACTGTAATCAAAGCATTGAATAGAATATATTAACTCACAAACTGAGATTATTCAAGGTGTAAACTCGTCTTGCGCAATGGCAACGTATCAGAAACTATAAGGCAATGAAATACCAAATAATAATGCCATTAAATTAGAATCTAATGTAAAAAGATGGTTAGGTAACATGTTAGTAGAGGAAACTGCTAAATTTATGCATGTTTATCATGGAGATACCACATTCCATTGGAGGAATGCACTGTTCGAGCCAAACTCTTATCCGTTTTATACTCAAGTAGTCCAATCTTTTTTCCTTCCTCCCTTAAGAAAAAGAAATTGGAAGAAAAAAAATAGATTCATGTAATAAACCTCAGCAAGCGTTGTTCACTTTTAAAATCTTGTGGATAGTAGAATCATATGTGATTGGGTGATTATTTTTCTGTTTTTTCTTCAAACTGCAAATTGAGTAAGTAAATGATTTTCAACAACCTTCATGGCCTAACTGAAAAAAAACCTTTAACAAATATAGTTAGTTCCTTGTTGCATTGTTACAAGAATTTTGTAGGTTGTTTGCTGTAAAGGTCTCTAAGTATCAGCATAGTATGGAACATAATCTGTATCTCAGGGGTTCTTAGCTTCTACAGCCCTGGAAGAGTTCATTGGTTTGATTAATGTAGATTAGTCTCATTTTACGTAGTGAGAAGGTGGAAAAGAGTATTTTCTCTCTGCAATGATAGTGATGGTGTGAAGAAAATGTACAGAGGAAAAACTGGAAGATATTATTTCAAAGGTATGCATGACTGTTTACACACAGTATCTTAAAAAAACCAGAAGTATTTCTACTGTATTTTTTAATTTCATTTTTCATCTTATGACTCTATGCCATGTTGCAACACAAAGTTATGCATGTTGCATCAGACTGCAGCTGTCCCAAGGTAATCGAGGTTGCTGTGTTTAAAGGACACCACCTGCACATAGTTACTGCTTCAGGCCATAATACCAGAAAACATGAGTTAAGAACCACAGGTTCTTTTTTACTATCCTAAACCAAGCCTTCTACAACTGCTTCACACTGAGCACGATTGCATTAGCAAATAGCGTGAACCATTTGCAACAGATTCATAAAGCAGAGGTTTGTGCCAAGGATCTGGTGTTTGTTGTAGGTGTTTCAGAGGAGGTTTCCTGTGGAGTCACTTCAGCCTGGTACCATGGACTGAATGCCCATTAGCAGCTGGACCATGTCCAGCATGCTTCTGGAGTGCCTCTTCCAGTCTAATTGTACCTGAAACTTTGTCCTCTCTGTGACAACTCTGTAGTGTAAAGCAAGGTGGGATAAATGGGGATGGTTGACATCCAAACCAGTATGCAAATATGATGAGGTTTTGCTTGAATTTGACACCTTTTGGAATTCAAAGAGCTTTGATTCAGACATTTTCATATCTTCAGATGTGGAGCTGGTCAACTATTGTTTCTAGGAAATAAATTTTTCAGAAGAATACATATATTCTAAGTATTTTCTGTGAAATCACAACGCAGTCCACATGTATTCAGTGTACCTTACAAAAAAAGTCTCTTCAAACCTCTGCTGCTGCTTTACTTTAGTTGAGATACCCTCTACTGGAGTCAGTCTTCAGTTTAAACTAGTCTGATAACCATGACAAATGATAGAGTTAAAATCCATAGGACATTCAACACAGCAACTGATTTAGGTCCAGACATTCAGTAACATGTAATATCAACATCTGTTTAATGAAAGAATAATATAATATAGTGTGTGTTGAGTGAAAGTGTTTTTTTTCTGGGAAAAGGGAGCAAATGTGGCTGATACTGGGGTACTACTCCTTGTGAGGGGTGTAACCATGGTAGAGAACCCACAGAATGACAGTGCCTCCTAGTGCTGTGGACAGCACATAGGGAAGCATTTTTGCCATTTATGCTCCAGTTGTAAGTTCTTAAAATAAACAGATGAGCATACTTGGAAATGTGTGATAAATGTTAATGCCAAGTAGGGGAATACATTTGAACATATGAATGCAGTACATAGTTCAGAGTGTTTTTTGTGTACTACAGCTTCAGATTTCTCCTGTTCTATTGCTAGGAATTCTTTTCCTGTTCTTTGCCCGCTACCTTGGCTTAAAAAATAGTTACATTCATCTTGACTAGATTTTTAACTAGTCAAGATGCAAGAACAAAAAATATTGCTGGCTTAGTAGGGCAGAATTTCAAAGCTTTTTGTAGAGTCAATCTTATGATGTAATTATAATACTTGTAGCACTGTGTATAGAGGTTAGCAGCAATTATGCATACTCATTCCAACAGGTCTACTCTTGTGCTTTAAACATCTGCTTTAATGTTTGCAGGAACAGTCTTGAGGCTAGATTAAATTTTTACAAGGGTAAAAAATCCTTTGAACTCTTGATATAAAATTCACTCTTTGTCAAAGTAAATGGGCAATTACATAAGAGTTGCACAAGGAACATTTTAAACACTGTGAGTCCTTTATCTGTTGTCTGTCATTAGTAAAACATCAAAATTAGTTGCTGAAATGTGTATCTTAAAAAGAAGCTTGACTGTCTGTATAAGATGTGATGAGTAGCAAAGCCAGATAGTTTAAATGTATTAAAAGTCCAATTCATGTTTGAGAAGTGGGTTTATCAATATACTATTTCCTCATTCAGTACAGCAGCCTTGTCAGTTTTGATATTCTGTAAATTCCTAGATAAATTTGTTTCTATTTCCTTATGAACCTAAAGACAGGATTCAGCTAAAAGTTTGTTCCCCTTTTTTTACATCATCATCAGAATTGTTGACTTGGAAAGGCCAGGAGCAGATCTGGTATCCCTGTACTTAGTGGAGTGTGGATTTACTCAAGTGAGGGTCTGGACATGAGAGAGTCCGATGTCTGTGCCAGACAGGGAGTATGGAGCAAATCTTTTGAAATTGCATGTGGGGATTTCAGTGTTCCAAGCCTGCTAGCCAGCAAATATGCTTTAGAGCAGATCACTGCCAGATTTTCTCTTCTCTTGTCTCCTAAACTTGCACTAAGTCATTTGATAGAGTCTTGCTTGCTTAAAACCATGGTCAGGCATAGTGGGCAGGAGCAGTGAAGGGCATGGTATCTGTAGTGGCTGTGTTCCCATCATGCAGGTGTTGAGCTACTGTGTCTGTAGGACAGTGTTGAAGGTAAGATGTCATGTACCTTCATTGCATACTGCTCTCTGAGTTAGCACTTGGGCTGGGGATACTTTTTCACACCTTGGTTTCCTTTTCTTTATCATTTTCTGGCAAGAAATGTATGCAGCAGAAGAGGACCCTCATTCTAATTGTCTCAGAATGACTGAAAATCAGCAGAACTGCAGCTCTATATGATTGCATTCAGACCAGAGGGAAAAGGGAAACAGATGTTCACAACTGAGATTTTGAACACTGGAGTGTTTGGATGGATGGCGGAAACCACAGAAATAACAATGTTCCAATTTCTGTATAAGTGCAAAATAGTCAACAAGGTTTACAATCTGGAAATACAGTGTGTTTTTCAGGCTGATGTGGGCTGTAATTCCTGTCAGCTGAGGTGACCCTTCAGAATTTCATTTGCAGTTATGTGTCTTTTGCAGAAGAACGTCTTTCTTCAAAAGCTGAAGTGCCAAGCAATGAGAGGCAGGAGGAAGTTACCACTGTTTCAGGTAATTAAAATCTTTCCTCTTTATGTGTATACACTTTCTTTTAACCTTTATTTTCTTTTCTCTTCCATTTGCTGTTTTAAAATAATGTTTTTATAGCTCTGTAAAGCTGTCTTTTTTACCCGGGTATGTGATGGCAGCAAAACTGCTTAAGCACCACTTAGGATGCATGAAAACCACTTGAGAAGGATTTATAAAGTAAGCCAATTTATACAAGGTATTCCTTCCTGAATTACTTTGTAATGACTCAATTAGCTTTCATTTCTGCACAAAGGAGATTTAGTTGCATAAATTAGCTTATCATCATTGAGGAAGTGTCACTGCTAAAGGACAGTTTATAGATACAACATGCAGTTGCTGTCAAACCTATAAGAATGTAATATAGACATCTGTGTATACTTTGTGCTTGAGCAGAACAGACTTCTGCCATTCAGAGACTAACAGGGGACAACAAGTTGCCCAAGGGACTGGCAATGTAGACGTCTCTGAAAAGGTCAACTTGACACAGGCTCTGACAATCGACCCAAAGCTCTGTCTTCTTTGATAAAAATCAGATAAACTTAAGACCACTAATTGATCTGCAGCCTGTTTAAATGTTGGCCATGCATATCTTCATTGCATATGATTACCAGAGAAAGCAAATGAATCGGGTAAGAAATGCCAGAGTCCAGTGACAGCAGCATAAAAATTGGAAAAGGACACAAATGCCCAGAAAGGCTGTGAAGGATATTCTCTCAGCTTTAGCTTGGCAAAGCGCCCTTGTGGTAATTATCTCTGGGACTGGAAAAATAACTGCATGCACCATGTAAAGTCACATAGCCAGACAACTTTTCTTGATAGAAAGGTATTTCCAGTTATGCTTAAAAACAATATATTTTTGTGCTTCAAGGGCACAGACCTTTAGATAAACTATTGGTGATTTGACAGAGCAAGTAGAGAAGACTTGCCTCTTATCAGACCTTACACCTTTCTGAGATCTGCTGCATTGTAACTGTGACCTGCACTGACATGCAATCTGGCTCTCCTTCCCCCATAGTACATAATACACATAATTCTTTCAAGGCTGTCAAGGAAGGGGTGGGCAAGAAGAGTTCCTTTAGGAAGTAGCTCTGCAGTGCTCTTCCTGTTGCAACATGTGGAGAGGAAACAGAGGCCTGATTTCCTGACCCATACAGGAAAGCCAGAAACAGGTTGCTGTGAGGAGTTTTGGGTTGCTTTTCTTGGAAAGGAAACAAGAGCCAAGTCATCAGATGCTGTTAGCATTGTGCTCTGCTAAAAACATGTGTAAAACAACATGACTCATTACAGCCTTAATATTTAGTACTCATTTAGACATTACTGTAATTATAAGAGTGTGTTGTCATAATGGAGCGTGGGGTCAATCCAATTATAAAGTTGCCAACAGCATTTTTTTTTTGCTAATGTACCTTCCTGAAGTTCTAATTGGTCATACTTTTAAAAACCCCAAACCTTAGCATCTGCATTTTTGAAAATTTTTAATTGCTATGAGAACAACCTTATCAGTCTTATTAGTATTTGCGTAATGTCATTGAAAATACCATAGCAGTTCCCCCCAGATGTCAGGTTCATTTCAAGCAATAGTTTTGTGATCTGATCTTACACAGTTCACTATTTAACAATGGAAATTTGTTTGACTTTTAGGGCTGAGTTGAGATGAATATTTCTGATAGGCATCACATCATAAATACCTGACATGACTTGAGAATATTTTATGATTTTCCACACAAACAGCACAAACATTCTTAAGTTTAATTTATTGCCTAGCTTTACTAAACCTGAACTCACAAAAAATATTCTGCAAATTGTCTGTGAGCTCAAGCTGATTAGTGCAAAAACATTTTCTTTTTTTCCTACTCTTTTCTTGCCCTAACATATTTCTACTTTGATTAACTTTCAGACTCAAATTCTTTTTATTCTGTTATTCTTGGTGCTGACTCTTGCTGCTGGATAGCTTTGCATTAATTGCTAGTGACCTAATAATTTAAAAATACCAAAGCACTGAAGAGTTTCAGTTATATAATATGGCTTGGTGGGTCTTTTTCGTTACGACTGTACCCATTATCATTTCCACAATCACTGTTTCAATTAAGTGTTATTTTTTTCCTTTATCAGTGTAAATATGTTGATTTTAGGGTAACTAAGGAAGGGAAGAAGGGAAGTGAGAAAGATTAAACCGAACATCTTGGAACAGAGTTTGAGTCCAAAAAAATACACTACAGTTGTTTTGCCCTTATTTTGTAACTTTTCTGGCCTATGGGATAAAGGGCAAGTAAGTAAACGGCATTTTTTGAAGTTTAGGACATCATTAGAGCTAACAAATAACTGGATTCTTTACCAGGGCTTGTCTTGTTTAGTGATTGAGAATCAAAACTGAGAGTCTAGATCACTTGTGTAAGACACGCATTCTGGTAGCATTGATTTTGAACTTCGGCTGTTCTTCCATCTTTAAGCCTTCACTATGGTAAATATTGAGCACATCATTACCAAAAGGGGCTACAGGTTGTCTTTTCCAAATGTTGTTAAGTAATCTTCAAATCTGACACTATTAACTTTAGAAAAATCTAACCAAGAGTTGAGGAACATGGGTCAGAATGGCAAGCTCTTTATTGTACTAGGCAGTGGACCACAGCTGTGAATGGAAAACATTCACATGTATTCCTTCATTTCACAAGGAATGTGCAAGCAAATAATAAAACTACTGGCTCTAAGTCACTATCATAGTAGGGTTTGCTAACTTACATGCCATCAGTGTTAAAATGGATGACTGAGGTAAATCAGGCACAATCACATTTATCCTAATGTTTTATGTTGTGCATTTTCATATTTAGGTTGTAATTCATGCCTTTTTTTTGGTCAGTTTTGTGTTCTGTCGAGTTTGTGCTCAGAAATGGGAATTGCAAAAATCCTCACAGTGTAGGGGACAGAAGTTAAACAACCTGCAGTTAGATCGGCTTAGGCTGCAGTGGGACGGCACACTTAAATCCTCTGAAATATGTACTATTAATCTGTTTTTCAAGTTGTGGTTTCGTTCTTCTTTTCTCTCTGTTGTGGTTGTTAGAATATTATTATAATTTTTCCCCCTTGAGTAATCCATGGGCATTCCTAAGTTTTAAATAGTCTAATACTTGAGATGCATGCTTGAGTGATATATTTGTCAGATTTTTTTTTTTACCTGAACTGTTCACCTTTCTTTCTTCAAGCATGTATTGTCAGATGCCAGTATTTTTCAGTGAAATAAGCAGTCTAAGACTACTGTCAGAGAGGCTGGCAACCACTGCCTTTTGATCTGTCAAAATAACTCTGAAGTGTTTTCATCAGTATATTGAACAAAAATATCCATTGTTCCTATTACTGTTACTGGAAAAGCAGAGATGGCAGAAGTAACCCATAAGGAATTCTTCTAGGAAGAGTACTGGAAACGATGGGATAGTAGTACATCCAGGTAGCTGTCATGGAATGAAAGAAGTATTTTCTGGAGAAACAACCTATCCAAAACCCCACTCACCCATTTCTTGGGATTGGTAGTCTTAAAAGCAGTGGGTAGGTAAAACCAAACTGCTTTCTGCCCTCAGCTATACACTTAATGTATATGTTTTTGTCATGTCTTATTTGTATTTGTGGCCAAGTGACCACACCTTCAAAATGCAACACACTTCAGTTTAGCAATTATGTCATCATAGTATTTTTAACGCACATGACATTTTAAAGTGTTTGAGAATTGAGAGTAATCATAACAGAGTAACATAAGCAAATCAATACCTTTTGAATTTGAACTATAATGGGCACGTAAGTTCTTGATTCTAAATTCAACTGTTTTCAGGTACAACATGTGTTTATGAAGCTTCACATTATTTGGCCATATAAATACCAAATTCCTCTACTCAGACCTCCTGGTTTTATTTTATACCATTCTTTAGAGGCAATAAAAGGAAATTTGTCAAGGTCTTCTCAAATTGAAAGGGACAAAAGTAAGAATGAGTGGGCTTGTGCTTTGCAGAGGTTTTTAGCAGCCTTTTAATTTTTTTTTCTTCATTCTACACTTGTGTTTGTAAGCACTGTGAATCATTTTATGAAGCCTTTTTCACTTTAGGCGTATAAAATCTGAAGTTACATTTACAATTGTCTTTTATGTATAGGCAGCTGCCCTTACACAATTTGGAGAAACTTGTTCTGGTGGGCATGAGAGGGAATTTCAGACTTGAAATTAACACTTCTTGAAAGACCAGCATAGCTATTCACAAACTTGCACTGCCACTTTATTCCCATGTTTTTTGTTTCTACGCTCCTGGTATACTAGTATATATTTTTCTGAAAAATGTGGCTTTCTGATTTAAGCAACCCTATCTTATGCTGAGTTCACAAATAGGGCACAGAGCCATGGTTCATCTTTGGTCAATATCTTTACTGTTGCAATAAGCTTATTTTAAAATGCATCTTTCCAGTTCACATTATTGAGTTGTTTTCCACTTGAAAACTTAATTAAATGTTCATGATGAACATAAAAGGAGAGACATGTCTCATCCATGGTTGGGTCTCTTCTGTTGCAATTCGCTTTAGTGATAACAGGAGTTACCTCAGGCACATAAAGGAAAGAGTGGTAAACATCAGTGGGAAAAGTCATGATTTCTTTCAGTGATGTTCTTAAGAAATAAAAGTCCTGATTAATGTGTTTTATACAAAATCAATAAGCCAACTGATGAAAGATTTGAGAGGTGGGATATACCAAAATAGTTCTTTTATCTTTCTTCTCATGTGGACTTAAGTTATTGTTTACAGCACAGAGTTGGGAACTGTGATCAGTACAGTGAGAAGTGACCAAGGAGAGATTCTGATTTATCACAAATTAATTTAGTGCTAACCTGTGTTACTGCTTATTATTGTCTAATGCTAAATTGGTGAATAATGAAGTGAAAAATAGGAAGGGTCAAAATTTGGAGGTGCAACATTTCAAACTGATTATGCCTTCATATTGAAATTATTATGTCTGTGCATTTTTAAACAACAAAATCTCTTATTTCTGAATGATTGTGAGCTTTCATGTGGGTATTAATTGTTGCTTTTGGGGTGAGGACAGAAGATTTTGGGCCCTGGCAGCCATTACGCCCTCTAGTGCTACACAGCAAGTCGTAGCTTGTAATCACCGGTTTATGGAAAACTAAATGGTGGGTAACTGGCATAGCAGCTTTGAACTGAAGGCTGTGAATATTTAGCCTTATGACAGTATTGCCACCCAAACAAGATAGCACAGAACACAGGCTGAAATGGAGAAAGAGAAAACAAGCTCTTCTTGCTCATACAGAGAATATTAAAATCCAAATCTAAGTATTTGCCAAAATAGAGAACACAAGTTGAATACCACTATTCTTTTAAAGTGTGATGCTTTCTATGTCCTGATACTTGATATTTTAGCAGGTTTTTTTGGTAATAAAATGAACCAATCATGGTTAAATTGTAAACTATAAATAATGATGTAGAGTGCTAATGACATGCAAATGTAACTGGTGTATGTTGGAATAACCAGAAAGCTTGCAGTTCAAGGATCATATAACAAAACTAAGATGACAGCCTTGATCCAGCCGGTTCAGTGATATTTATGTTATCAGAATTAGAAGATAGCTTTCCAGTGATGTAAATTATTAGTACATATACATTCTGTCTGGTTAGTGTATACATAATGTAACCGGTCATCTTAGTGGTATTGCTTACATTCTTTTTGCATTAACTCATCACACTCCATTCTCATGGAATTAAAAACAGGAAATAGTTTGCAGTGCAACAGAAGCACCCAGTGTATTTAACTGTGTGTGAGCACTGTGTTTCAATAGATGTACTCTGTATTGTAAATGTATGACAAAGCATTTATTACTGTGTTATTGCCGTATTACAGAGCAAAGAGTGCTAAATAATCAATCAGTTAATGGTCTGTATGGCAGCTTGAACACAGCACATCCATTGTGCTTATACTGCTAGAAGGATGAGTTTATGACTGTAGTGTAGTTGCACGTTTAGCCAGGGCTTAATGTCCTAAATTGGAGCTGACACAAATATTTTTGAAATGCAGCTTCAGCAACAGTTTCCAAGTTCTCCAATATTTCAGAAGGAAGAATCAAGGATTATCTCATAGGTTCTCAGAGAAGCTATTTAATTTTGTTGGAACAGGAGAAAGGAGGAGTGTATCACAAAATACTTTAGCTTCCTTTCACTGATCATTATTAATTATATTCTAGCAGTTTTATCAGTTTCAAGTTGGGATACATATATGGCTTCCTAGAAATATACTGGCAGAGGAAAAATATCTGCTTTAAGTTGCAGCTTTGAAAAATGCTTTGAAAACCTGTAGCTACATGTCTCTCAGTGATGCAACTTGCCAGTGAAGGGCTTGCACATTGAACTTATTTTTCACTTGCTTTCATGGCAGGAAGGAGCTGTTTCTGAAAAGAGGAATAAGAAATGTGTGCTAATAAATTGCTTTGTACTATCTGGAGATTTAAAGAGTAACTTTAGTTATCCTCAGTCTTGATTGTTTTATAATTAGATGCTGTTTTCATTGCAGATAGCAAAAATACAGATTATGCCAATTTCTATCAAGGTTTGTGGGACTGCACAGGAGATGAAACTGATGAGTTGACATTTAAACGTGGTGATGTTATCTACATTATCAGCAAGGTATGAGACTACTGGGGCTACATGGTTATAAAAGAGAGCCATGGCACAAGGGCACATTCCCACAGTTCTGTGGGGGGAAATTAGCACTCCCTTTCAGATCCTTTGTCTGCAATCAGATACTCACTGCAATTAATTATTTTGTCAAATGAACTATAATCACAATTAAAACATAGCCATGTAACAGGAATTAACTTTAAAGCATGTTTATTTACTTGCTAAATCTTGGCTACCATTTGTTAACTGACGTAACAGGAGACAATGTACCTTCTGCTTGTAGAAGTTAACCTTGTAGAATTTTAAGTTATCTCGTATGTTATGTTTTTTGTTTCCTGTTTTATATTCCTGACTCTGCTGATTCTGACTTTTTTGGGATCTTGCTACAGAAGATGGTTTGTTTTTTTTTTGAACTATGCTTTCATCTTTGTATGTATATTGTTATTGTTCTGAGAGCTCAGATTCCAAATTTGTTTGCTCTGATTGGGCATTTTTTACTACATTTCTGTTTGCAAAGCAAGTGAGAAATATAATTTCTCTCATCTGAATTGGCACTAAACAGGAAAGGCATAAAGTTTTATTCTATGTTAACGTTATGTTAATGTTCAGATTTTTTTCTTGACCTCTCCAACAAGACCTAAACTCTGTTAAAATATATATCTCATGGTCCATTGAAGTCTACTTCTGAACAATTAATCAGAGGAAGTTTCTGTTTTCCCCGCATATTAGAAAAAAAAAGCTGAGCTTTTAAAGTTCACATTGAAAAAAAGCCTCCTTTTTTAAAATATGTGTCTATCGAATTGCCGCTCAGTGTAATTAGTACAAAAAATATTGTAGATCACTGAAATACACAAGTAGGTGCATGAAAACTAAAGGCATCTGTTTGTCCTAGTTTCAAATGAAGTTTTGTCACAATTGCTTTAAATCTTCTGTGATACCTTTAACTACATTTCTGGATAATAAATGTAACATCTTCTGTTTTAAATAAATTTAAGATTTATAGATAGAAGGATAGTCCCATATAAAAATATAGAAGATGTATTACTAATATTAATTTGACCGTGTATGTCTTTTGAGGTTTTTCATTGTCACTTAAACTAATAACTGCATTGCATTACTAAAGGCTGAATAAGGCTTGTGGATTGGGCAAAATTTTGAGCAGTTATTCAGCACTGAAGAATTGTACTAATTTAAAATAACCCCCTCTTCCCCCTCTCGCTTCCCCCAAAAAGCCCATGAGCGAATGGATTCCACTGTATGAGTTTGGCCTCTGTGGGTTGTGCTCTTCGGGTACATTATGGGGACTATAAAATCTTAATCTTCAGCTTGTAGGTGAAAAAAATTGTTTGCTACTCCTTCCCCAAAGAGTGAGAAATTAAATTTAAAAAATGGAGCAAAATAGAAAAACAGTAGCTTAAGCTGTCCTCTGTATATCAACTGTCCTGTTGCCATGCCATGATTAATCTATAATCGGTCCTTGAAGCAGGCTTGCTGCTGCTCCAGATATATAGAGCCTCTCTCTATGGGAATGATTTCTACTCCAAAATACAGCCCAGAAAATTCAGCCCTGTTTCACTTAAAGATTGTTACAGCTTTTTCAGAAAAATGAGTGTTAGCCACTACTGTCAGCTTGGAATTTAGGGTCCTTGGAGGGGAAAGTGCCAGAGAATTATCTGTCTTAACTCTCCACTTGATTCAGTTTCAAGGTCTAATCATTTATGAGCTCTTTGTCCGGTAAGTGAAAATATAACCAAAGGAAAAGTGAGCCTAACCATCCTGAAGTGGGTCAAGACTTTTCGTCTAAAATATTTCCTAATCCACATCAATACTTGGATTTTGTGGCAGTCGGCAGGAATCCCAGGCAATTTTTTTATTTTTTCACACCATCTAGTGGTTGAAAATGAGAGATGCAGGTACTGACAGGGGGGCAATGTGTATGCATCCAAAATGGTGTCATAAATTCAGCTTCAGCTGAACCTAGCTGTGGCTTTATTGCCTTTCTATCATATGTCAGCCAGGAACATTACTCTTGAAAATCACATTTTGCTGATAAGGAAGTAAGTAGGGGTATAGCCATGTTATAGTAGGAAGGGTGAAGCATTAACAAAACATGGAGCATATTTGTGCAAAATGTAATAGTTCTTTGTTTTACAGTGAAATATAAATGGTATAGCCTGCTCTGATGAACGTGATAAGATAGATATTCATCTCTCCCAGCAACAGTTATGCCAAAGCATTATATTTTTACCAAGTTTTCTCATATCTGTTTACAAATTAGGGGGAAAGCAACTATTTGTTTCCAAGAAATGAGATCATTAGTATAAGAGAAGTACTTATGAACCAGTTTAGCAAATTCAGGTATTTATAGAATTTAGATAAAGCTAGAGGAGCAATATGTTACATATAAGTTTCTAGGTAAATGTCTTTTAGACAAATGAGCATGGTTTCAGTTTGGCAGTGTTTACTTCCTAAAATAGCTAAGTATTGTGCAAAGACAGATCCTCAGAATTTGCTTTTACATGAGCATCAAAACTAAGTGTTATTGCAATGAGCATGAGCTCATACTCTGACAACAGAGATACCTATGACCGAGTAGTGCAGTTACTGTAGAAAAGCATGTTTTTTCTGTTTTAAAGGTATATTCAAAAACTATTTAAGCTATTTTCTAAATATTTATGTCAGTTGTGGCTTTTGTGTGGCAGCAGTCCTGTGGGCTTTTACAAAAAACTCTCGGAAGCCTCACAATTTTTTTCTAGGCTTTTCTACCAAGTTTCCCTTAAAAATTGAGTTTTTAATCTGGGCAGAATGAATGGAACTATCACAATAGTACTTGTTAACTTTATTTAAAAATGTAGTTAGCATTTCAGATTAATTGATCAATGTATCTCTACAGATATACTCATACTATTACTATTAATTGATAATATTCTTGAATATTCAAGTGGCTTTTATCACTTATGCTATGAATAACATGAACTTTCCAAAAACTATACACCCTTATTCCATTTGCTAATAAAAAATATAGCTGTACCAATAAAGAGACTTGTTAATAACATTTCTTAGTTAATATTGACTGTTAGAAATGCAATACTTTGTAGTCCTGTTTTCTAAAAGGATGATTGCTCTTAACTCCTGCTTATTTATGGGCTTGCCTTTGCTTTCAGGCCCACGTGATAAATGGGAAAACAGACCATAGTATAGCAATCATTTTTATAAATCTTCCATAGCTCTACTCAAGAAATCAATTTCCAAAACCAATGATAACTGCGGATGGAGGTAGTGCTATTTTTTTTCCCTAAGTTTTGTATGCACAATTTATGCAAGTGCAACACTTGCAGTACTTGTTCATTTGCTTTAGGTGTATGTTTTGTGTTATGAAGTTCCATAGTTTCATCAGCCAAATGCAAGTAATAGTGAAAATTTACCTTGATATGTTAGTGGGCACCTGCTTAGTAGAACTACTGACATTTCTTAACATTAAACTAATTCAATATACTTCTTATTTATATTTGTATTAAAATAGCAAATACTTGAAAATCAGAAATTATATCTTAAACTGGAATTCACCTTAATTGTTATTATTTCATTGCACACCAGTGCTGCTCACTCTATTTATGATTCATGGAAACCTCATCTATGACAACCTTTTGCTCCAGAATTTTTCATGACAGTAGAGTGTTAACTTGGTGTTAGATTACCCTATATTTGGTGGTTGTAGGTTTCATGTGTGGCAGTTTTTTGTTCTTTCAATACAATAAATGCTAAAATGCTCACATCTCAACCTGTATTTTTTGCCTAGTAAAAAGACAAAGAATCTCCACAGCTCAGATTACTGCTTATAAAATAAAGGTACAACTTAACCACACAGCTGTTTCAGAATCATTGTGAACATTTTGTTCACTATCTGTATAATCTCAATAAAATGTATTTATTCAGTATTTATTTCCAAAAGATATGAAAGACATACTAAAATCCTGAGTGTTTTATTTCATCAGGTTGTTTTCTGGGTGATCATATTGAGATCTGTAATTTCTATTCCATGGCCATACTGCCTATGGCTCTTCTAGCAAATAGGGAGTACCAGTAGGAGCAGATTTGCAGAGAAACACTTAGTTCTTGAGCCCTGGTGTCCACACCATGCTTTTTCAAAGCTGTTTGATGTCCGAAGAGGTCTAGCCTGCTTTTGTGGAATGAGAATACATTAACGGTTGGAGCATGTTCAAGTGCATCTTCCATTTTAGCTTCATCGGAAATAAATGTAGTGTGTGTGTGCTCTGAGGCTGATGGCTCTGCAAAGGGAGCAAGTGGAGGGAAGGTGGGAGCTTTGGGAGATTCACTTCAGTGGGATGCTTCTGGTCAAAACTAAAATGCAGTATGCAATTCTACATTACCCGTTTCCTGGCTTGTTTAGTGTTAATCTTTACAGGTGGGGGTGGAAGAACAATAAGTTCATGTCTGAAGACAACAGTGAAGGCCTTTAAACAGAGGGTTGGTTAGAACTAATGCAAAGTGACTCCAGCTCTGTTGGTTTGCACACTAGTGATATGTAAGCCTTTACCTATCAGATTAAAAAAAATGTTGGCCACGTGTCATCTAGTGGAAAATAAAATGGCCTTTCTATTGTTCCAGTGTGTTTTCTGGGGGCAGTTTTGGTTCAGAATTCCATCTGCTTACTGTATATATTGGAAATCTTTAATTGCTGTATATTTTCTCTCATGTCATTGTAGGAAATAAAACCTAATAATGCAACCATACAATAAATCTAGCACTTATATTTTAAAAGATGACCATTTTATTGCTGTCTTAAAACAACTCTACTACCTGTGAAGAAGTCTCATTCAGTTATGTAAGACATTTGTCATTCTCTGCTTTTAGAGAAAATGCGGTTCTGTGCCAAAACTGCTCCCTGGTTGATAGTGTATCATTCAACAATTACACCAAAGGAAGTTCTAAAACTTTTTAGCTAATATGAATCTCCTGGATGAACTGGAGCTGTTTTAAAAAATTATCTTGTCAAAATTGCACACTAGGATGCTCTCTGCAAAAAATTTATCCCTGCTTCTGACACATATCTAAATATGTGCATAGAGGTTACTTATTTTACTCTTGATAGTAGAGGTTACTTATTTTAATCTCAAACAAAACTATAGATACGTTTTGCTTTTCAGTTTTAAAGTTTGCAGGTATTCAGCCCATAAGTTAGTATTCCTTGCAATGCCACTAGAAGAAGGAAGGAGAAAAATCTTGATTTCACATACTTCGGTTGTGTTTTTCTAAAATACAACTCCATATTTTTCTTCAAGGCATTGAAACACAATGATAATTTTCAGCAACTCCTTTTTAAAACCAAACCAATAAAAAAATCCACACCACAAACAGGAAAAAACATACCATATGTATTCAACAATGGAGACTAATTGCACAAGAACTAGATGTTCTCAACTTTTGCTGAAGTCAGTAGAAGTTTATATGATGCAAAGCATCTGGAGAATCTCATATAGGCAGAGGAACAGTTCTAAAGGTAGCAACTGCTTTGGAAATCCTCAAGATAAAAAATTTCTCTTCATGTATATCAAAATATGAAAATTCTCTTCTGTAGAGGACTAAAATCTTAGATTTAAACAATATCTTAGAAAACAGGGAGTGTATTGCTAACTATTACATCTTCCACAAGTACAAAAGGTTTTATGATCAGTGTCTCATGAAGTCATTGGTACCTAGACGTCAGTGCAGTGAAATGGGTGGGATGGGGACAAGGAGAAGCATTTGCTCACAGTGTGTTGAGAGCATTTAAGGAGCCTGTAAACCCTGATGGGATTCTTACCCCCTGCTATCCAGCATGCTGTACAGAGAGTGTTTTGCCAGCAGGTTAAATGTTAAATCATAACCTGTTCCTTCCTGCCCTGTGAAATTACTTCACTTTGGTTAATAAATTTCTGCTGGGGGAAAAAAATAATCCACTCTATGACAGTGGAAATGCAGAAGTCGCTTAGAAAGCATTTGGTAATTTGTTAAGGTTGTTGTTTCATATTATTTGGCATAATATATTCCATTGCCCTGGTGCTTGTCTTCCGGGGGAGGGGTTGTGGTGGCCCCCTCCTCCCCCCGGCTCTGCTAACATTGCCTGGTATGGCAAATGTGCTCCCTGTCACATGGCAGAGCGTGGCCGCACACTTGTGCATTCTCCTCATTGCAGGGCGGCTGGATATGGCCCTGCCCCCCTCTCCTATCCCTCTATTTGCCTTGGAGCAATTCATTTTGCAGTTATTGAATTTCTTTGGAGAGTTATTTTCATACAGCGAGCATCACAGCACCTCTGGATCTTGATAGCGTTTCTACATAAGGAGAAAGAAGCTTTGTGTTAGTAATTACCTAACATTGTCAGGAGCTGACTGCAGGCCTCTTTCTAGTGATAACAGAATAACCACATAATGTAGCTTTATAGCACATGATTAATAGAAAATAATTACACATCCTACAAAGGGATGCAATATTTCTTATAAATTGACTACAATGGTTTCCTGTAGATTAAAGGACTCTTCATTATTTTATCAGTCCTTCTGAAGTATAGTCGCTTGCCTATGTTAGCAGTGATATTAAGAGCTGAATGCAGTGAGGGATACCAGATGGTAAACCCAGCGGTACCTGAGATCTGAAGTTGATGCTTGCAAAAGCACAGTGTTTCCCAACTTTTTTATTCATATAAAACTCCTAACTGTATTCATATCCTTCTGTATATTAATCCTTATTTTCCACAACTGTGGACTGCAGGCTTCTATTCTACACATCTTAAGAAGCAATAACAGACATATGGACCTCACAACAGCAGTGTATTAATGAAATTATATTGCTGCAAAGGAGTTTATAATTGATAACATTGATAGTAACAATATATCAATTTGGATTTTATGTGTGACTTCAAGAAAGGACTAGGGGGGCTGCTTATCTGCCTCACTAGTTAAGCACTCTTTCATGTTACTGAGGATAGGAGGGAGGGGTTAGGAGTTTAAAGAGAAATGTCCATACTTTAATCAGTTTAAAAGGGAGTGCTATCTAATTATTTTAAAACCAGAGATTACGGTTTTATGTTCTTGGTAGCCAGGTATCTGCATTGTATTTTTGTTCAGACTTCTATAGACTGCAGATAGTTTAATTGGGATTCATGTTGCTCTTGAGACCCATGCAAAGAATAGTAATGTAAAGTAAAAGCTTCTGTGTTGCAATATTGTCTGTATGCTATAATGGTTGCAGTGAATCCTTAAATTAGTTTACTAGTCTGTTACATCAACATTCATTTCATCTTCTCACTTAACTTCATGCCAGAGCAGTAAGTGGTGTATAAGTAAGTAGCAAAACCCAGAAAGTTTTCAAAACAGCAGCATGCTTTTAATTTTAATTTGAGCTATCTGAATTGTTTCTTTAAAAACAATTGTTTCTAAGTCCATGCAGTGTTGCTAAGTGGAACATTTTCAATGGATAATGTAATCCACAGGCTTTTTCTGTGCCATTTGTCATATGCAGTTTAATGACTGCTTAACTGAGCCACTTCCCTCATTTCATGTATTGTTTGTTTTTTTGGCTGATGTCTAGCAAAACTTGCTTAATCACTCTTGTCAGTCACTGTGTGAATTCCATGTAGCAGCTTAAAATCTTTTGTTGCTTTCTCTTGGAGAGATTTATTGCTGAGATTCCAGTAGCATACGTGAGTGTTGCTCCTTTCAGCAATTTCCCACTTCAGTCTTGAAATCTAGTTTGTATATTTGAACAGTGTATTGTGAGATAAAGCTTAGATTTTTAAATAGGCTGATCTGGAAGATTATAAACCTCAGTGTTTCGCCTTTAAGGATTTGGGGTGTAATGTGAAGCCCCATGGGAAAGGTTATTCACTTCTGTGGAGAGCAGTGTGCACTGAAGATCAGATGCAGATACCTCTAGACATTCAAGACCAAACCCATCCCCAACAGTCTTGCAGTGTTTTGCAAGTGGAAGGGGGGAGAAGGTAGAATTATTTTTGCAGCTTTCTTGTTTGCACGTTCACATAATAAATGAAGGTTTTCCTGCTGTTTAAGTGGATTTCCTTGAAATCACACTTACTGCAGTATTTCATGCATAGTACGATAGAATCTTTTAAATCACCAATTCACTATTAAGAGAAGGAAGAAAATGTTTGAATACTAGTGTTCACCCTTCCACAATTAGAAAATATAAAACTCTGTGTGTGCCTGCATGCAAGTATTAAAAAAAGGCAAAAGGCAAAGAAAAAAGCCCACATGAAAGCAGGCCATCATAGTTAAGCAGAGAGAGAGCTGAGTACACTAAGTACCTCATAGGACCCCAGAGAACTCTTGACCAGGCAAAATATGCCAGCAGCAAATCATTATAGCTCGGGCTCTAATGAAACTCCATTAACCCTTAAGCTCCACTTGGCTATTTATAACCAAAAAACTTTACCTACAGTTCAAAATAGTAGCTTCATCTCAGTAGCACCACTAATTCAAAATCCTAGAGCCTTTTGCTCTTCTCATCAGAAGAGCAGTGTAGCAAGAAACAGATGTTGCTTATCAGAGATATCTGTGTATTTTGTACATTTGTTCCAAAGTAATTTCTGTCTTACTAATCTTTTAGTTTTGAGTACAGTCTCTGTTTTAATAATGCTTCATTTGTAACTCAGTATATGTGTGTGTGCAATTTCAGCTGTTAAAATTTATTGAACCATTGTTAGGATTGATCTTAAAATATCTCATAGGAAAAACATAAATTATATACCACAAGATACAATAACTACATATCAGTATTACATTATTTTATTTTTACAATAATTATATACCACAATACTCTTACTTGGTACTGCTTTTGGAAGACATTATTTCTTTAAACTATTATAAAGCATTTTGTTTCATATTTAACTCACTAAGCCTAAACATATTTGAAACAGGAGTACATTAGTCATCTGTCAGGAATATGAGATCTGCTGTAGAATTTTCTGCAAGCCTAAAGCAATAGTAGACTTTGCCCATATAAAGATATTATGTATTAGATATATAGTGTTTCCTTCACGTTTGAGTGAAGCAGTTTTTAAAATAAGTTGATGGTAAGTTTCTTAGAGTTTAGCTTGTGTTACTAAAAGAATCCCTGTTGATTGTTATATGTCAACATTGTGCTATTAGATTTTAGTTACAAAGACAAGGTTTTTGTATTTTTGATGAACAGAGGATAAGGAGGTAGGCCATTTTTAGTAGGTGTTAGAGAAGCGTGGCCATAATTAAGAAATTTTCTTGAGTATGTCTGGCCTTTTTAAAATTTAGCTTCTGCCTTTGCCTAACTGTATGTGAATGCCTGTAACAATAAGATAAAATGTTTTAATTTTCAGTTGAAATGATTATAACTGTATATAAGAGAAAGCATCCATAAGGAGTTGCATACAAAACTCTATTGCATTTATATCAGACTAAAGGTTAATACTGCGTATTGTTTTCAATTAGGAGTACAATAGATTTGGCTGGTGGGTAGGAGAAATGAAGGGAACCATTGGCTTGGTGCCTAAAGCCTACATAATGGAGATGTATGATATTTGAGAGGCCTGGGTAAGTACATTTTAATCCAATCTTCTGTAATGGCTTATATGTTCCCTTGTTCTCTGTTTCATAAGTATGTCTTTCCTGGAACCTTTGTAGGAGTCCTGTTAACATAAAGATTACAGCAAAATATATTGAAGGTTCAATTAAAGTACTTTTTTTTTTCTGGGATTCTATATGAAATATTAAACCACAGGGTACAAAAGATGATATATTTAATAACTGTGTCCCTTTTCCAGATTTTTTTTTTAAAAATTGGTGGTATTTCTATTTAGTTTTGTTACATTAGTAATATGTGTATATATATCTGTCTGTGCAGAAAACTGTGGAAGGGGATGGATATTTGGACTGGGTTTGATATGCATGTTTGAGGTATTTTGGTTAATGATGAACTTTCAACTTCCCTCTCCCTAATCAGGAGAAATCTGCACTTGAAATGAAGAGTGGTGTGCAGCTGCAGTTTACAGACCCAGCCTCTGGAAGAAGATTCTGCTGTACATGTTTTGCGGTTTCAGTGAACGTAGTCAGATCATTGCCTTGTGTATATTAAACATTATAAACTGTAATTGATCATAACTTTACGGAAATGTTCTTCTTAGCCACTTTTTATAGAATTGTAATGCTAGGAAATTAAATAGATGGTAATTAACATATGGGGCACAAGCAGCCATATAGTGCCTGTTGCTCTTTTTTTAAGGTTAGCAGCCCTCTGTACAGCTGTAGGCTTGTGTTCTCTCAGGGAATTTTGCTATCTTTTCCTGTTCTGCAGATTCAGAAAAATTAAGCAGGGCATGGAGGATAAACTATTACTCAATTCATGTGTGCATTAACCTTTTGATGCTCACTGTACATCTTGTGCAGTTTCATCAGAAAGTTGAGGGAAATTTATGTATAATATTTCAAGTCTTCGGGGTATTTTGTTTTTAAATGTTTTAGAGTCATGTTTTAAATGTTTTAGCCAATGAATTATTTTTCTCAGATATTTAGTATTGTATTGTTAATTACTATTTTGTTGAAACACAGTGAAGATTTGATTCTTTAGCTGGTGTAATAAATGGGCCTGTGTGGTAATAGTGACCTGGTACCATTCTGACTTGGACATGCTAATTCTGTGAAAATTTGTAAAAATATATTTAGCAAAATTTTTGCTAAGTCAACTCAAGCTAAATTGCAGGTAAAAATATTTTTGTCCCTGGTAGTGTGAAATATTTTATCTGTACCTTACAGATACTTTTGCAGAGTTATGTCTGGTAACCTTGCTGGTATGTGGAATTATGATACAGGTTGTGCAACAGAGATCTTCATCTTCACTCTGTGTGGATTAGCAACAGCTACCTGCATTCTTGTGTCAAAGCCAGAGCTTTGTGGCTAATCAAAAACATTGATTGAAACATAAAAAAGTACACTAAAATACTACCACTTGTGGACAAGTGGTTGGGCAAGTCAGAGTTAATACATTACATACTCTTCTTTTGGAGGTGTGCTTTACCATTAAAATGCAAGATCAACTTTTTTGGGTCCTCCCAGACAGTTGATTTGTGAGACCTTTAATCTGCCAACGAGGCAGGTCAGGCCAGCCTGTGAGCTGCTGAGCCTGTGCAGGTCCCCGTGTAGTTGCTTGTGGTGTTTATGCTTCAGGCGGAGCCCGGGAACACTGTGGGTTAAAAGGAAACGTTAGTCTGAACTCGGAATTTGGATCCTTTCAGTAAACGAAGATGTTGTGCTCTGTGTTAGCTAATGGATGGTACTTGCTGGTACACTGAATTCTAATAGGCGTCAAACGGGACGAAGTTTAGTTGTAATTTTTTAAAGAGATAGTCATTGGAATTGATTCTGTGCGTTATCAGCGAAGCATTAAAATGATAGATTATAGTCTTCAGATCTTTTACTACTTTAATTTGTCAAGCGTACTGGTGGATTGTGTACAGAATGTGAAGCGTTAATAGCGGGGCTGGAAACGCTCCTTCTCCCTTGTTAACATGGCAGCGCCATAAATCTGCCCACCGAAATGGCTTTTTATTAATTACAGAATTCCGAATCCCACCACCACCACCATGTACTTTTTAAGGAAAAAACCCTCCCCCACCACCTGAGACCTGGCGCGTTGGCTCGGCGCTCGCTGTGGGCCCGGCCCGGCGCGGGGTGCGGGGCGGGGGAGGCCCCGGCCCGGCCCGGCCCGGCCCTTGCGCTGCGCGGCCGCGGCGCTGGGTGGCAGCAGATTTTCGTGGGACGGGCGGGGGCGGGCGCGGAGGCGGATCCCAGTCCCATCCCCGTCCCCTTCCCGTCCCCTTCCCCCTTCCCCCTCCATTGCTGTCCCGCGTCGTTTCTGCCGTTTTTCCAGGAGAGGGAGTCCTTACCCAAGCGATGAGGGGCAGGGCTGCCTGGCGTGGGCCTCTCCTGGGTGGTGACAACCGGAGACATCAAGTGGCTTTTGTCTGCAGTTCTCTTTTAGGGCTTCCCCCTTCTTAGTACTTACTGCTAGGGGAGAGTAAATAAACTGCCTTAAATTCAAAACGTGAAAGATGTCCTGAAACTCACTGGTAGTGTCTCAGCATAAACCAGCGATGGGCCACGGATGAATGGTTTACTTTAAATCTGTGAGAATACCATAACCTTTTTTGGATAAGAAAATCTCAATACAACTTAAATGAAACTGGGGTAGAAGACGCCAATCGCTTAATTTTCTTTGTTACCTTAGATTGTGCTTGCCTTTCTGTGAACGGTGAGAGAGTAGATTTTTAAGAGGTGATTTTAACTCTCATATTGTACAGCGTTTTACTTGATTATTTGCTGTGTTCTGTATTTGTATGGTACTGCCATTAGATCTTATAATAATGTTCTACTCTGCAAATTTTTAAGGTTCAAATAAAGTTTAATTGTTTGCAAACTGTTATGATGCTAATAATTCAACAGCCTGCTGTGTTACTAATGAAATTACTTTGTTATGATTAATTTGGAAAATAGTGTGTTGATTGTAGTAATTAAGCACAACAAGGTGAAGTAAATGATTCTAATGCCATCTGGCCTCCAGACTGAATGAAGAAATGAAATGGGGCTGTCATTTGAATTTATTCAGAGAAGTAAGGGTAATACAAATGCTTTTTATAGCAGAGGCACCCGGATATAATCATGCCACTCTAGTATCTTTTCATGTGCTTCTGTATACGGATAACTGGTTCACCTATTTTTGCAGCATCTCGTTAGGATATACCTCTTTGTGCATACTGCCACTAATTACATGTCCTGATGGCAGTTCATGCACTGGTTCTTCTATCAGAAAGATGTATGGATAAGATTTAGAGAAGTGATACGGCTCAGCTTACCTTTTGCTCCCCCATTAAGGATAAAAACTTCCTGTGACTGGAATTAAGCTGAAAGTGAATACTAATTAAGATCCCATTCTAAATTCAAAGCTAAATGCATAAACTTCTTTCATTTTTTTTGGTTCTGCAGTCTGAGTATGACACAGTGTAAGAAGGAATGTAAAGAATATCCCTTTAGAACCTTTACAAAGACTGTTGAAACTGAGAAGCTATTGAATTCACTTGCTTTTGTATCAGGATCTCAAAAGTAACTTAAAAACAGGCAATACAATTTAAAAGTACTTTTTTGCTGAATACTCTGTCCTCTTTCTGAAAGAGATGCAATTATTTCCATAAACTGAACCAAACAAAAGAACAGCACTGATTTCTCTAAGCCAAATGATAGAAATCCTATCAGATTTCTATCTCAGATAAAGCAAAATGAACTTTTGGGTGTAAGTTAGAATCTGTGGCTTGGTAAAGTTCAGTGGGATGTATAGGGAAGCTGTAAAATATTAAAATGTGGTGAAAGTACCCAGGTGAATGACAGTGGTGTGCTCTTCAGTTGCATGAGCCATTTTGAAGTTTCTCTCACGTCTCACTCAAGTTGATGAAAAATTAATTAGTACGTAACTGTGGGAGTAAGCATATGCATGGAAACCTTATAAACAACGTTCCACTTTACATAACACAAAGTACTGATAAACTCGGTAAGACCTTCACTTACAGGGGTTTCTCTGAAACTGGTATTTCTCAGACAGGAGTCTGCTTAATTCCATCTTTATTTAGGAAATCTGATTCTAAACTCAGCAAAGAGTGCTCAGCCAAATCTGCATCTGTCTTAGAGTTCATTTCCTGCCCAACATCCATTGTCTTACTGTGATGGACCAGCACCAACCAACTTCACATTATGAACTTAAAATTGTGGATTCAAGCTGGGTGTAAGTACAGGATTTGGCATTCTGGGATGCAATTGTGACTTGACTCATCTTTCCATCCTACAGGAAGAAGTAAAGGGGGGCTTAGATGGTGGCAGGGTGTGCAAGTGAAAGGGATGCAGCTTTTCTTATCCAAGTGTGTTGTGCTAGGGAATATATATGTTTATTTTCCCTTCAATTGTAAAGCAGATCAGGCAGTGATAACCCATGAATTGTTATATCATAGCCTTTTACAGATTTGTTCGGGAGTGATTTTGTAGTAGGATCTAGACAATTCTGTTTCTGCTGTCTGGAATTGTTGTTAGTCCAAACTATCACACAGAGAAATTCATAGAAATTCAATTGCTAGGTTCAAAGCAAAGTAAGGAAAAACCTCTGCACCTGAAAGCTATGTTAACATAAGTCAAATTTAAAACTGAAACTGTCAGCTTCTTCCTAGCTTTTTGGGAGGACAGATCTTTTAATTAACTGGAAAAGCTTAAAAATCCGAGGTGTCATCTTGTAGCAGTGTGTCGGAAAATAAAGTACAACAGTGCAGGCAGTCTGAGAAGAAGAGCTGCTGGTAGATGAAGAGGCAGATAGTTTCAAATGCCACTAAAACCCAATCTATCTCTATTAATTTTCTGCTCTAGCAAACTGATATGCTGGAGCTTTTATCCTAAAGTATCCTCACTGTCTCACAAACCATAGAGCAAACTTTCTTTCACCCTTTATTGTAAAGCAAGTGCTACTCCATAAAGAGGTTTGTTGGCTAATGAGCATTTTACAGCAAGACTTTAAAGTTTATGCTTTGAGATGAAAAAAAAAAATCCACATTCAGTTACAGTGGGAGGATTTATGTTGGCAGAAGAGAATTACCAGTTTGGCCACTTCCAATCTGCTGTAATTGCTTCCGTATTTGTAAATGGTGCTGTGGGATTTTTAATGGCCATGGCAATAAGGACTTTAGTTTTACACCTCATGCCACAAGACAAGTATGTAGCACCCCAGAACTGACCTCTGTGCAGAACTGCCTGGGGTATAGGAAGAAACTATGGCACCAGGATCATTATCAATCTTTGAAAAGCCAGCAGCATGGATGTGTGCCTTGGCAGCCTCCCACCCAAGAGCTGACATGGCCCAATGCTGCTTTTTAATAGTCAAATCTAATAGGGTCAGCATGAGAAGAGCAGAGCACAGACAGCCTGACAGGCGTGGGCAACTCAGTTTGTTCATTGGTGGTCTTCAGCCTCACAGACTTATTTCAGTGTGGAAGGGAAAAGATGAAATCTCTAAACAGTCACATGGCATTGGAAAAGCATCTTCCTTTTCTGTTGCTCTCTTCTGAGAGGACTGCCGTTCTTTCCTTATATTTAAAATTAAAAGCAATCAGGCATGAATGCACATGTGTGTGTAGGAAGGAGTGGGTTTTATTATATCATCACTTACAATCTTGTTTTGATGCTGGTCTCTCCTTTCTGGTGTTTACGTTGACATGCTCATAATGGCCACACTGCCTTTACCACAGGAAAAAGGTATTTCTAGCTTTTAAAAAAATATTTACAGTTGTTGAAAGGATCTATTCTATTAGCTCCTCTTTATTCATTTCCCACCATTTTAGTTCGTGTCAGCAGTATCTTATCAAAATCTCCGTGTCTTTTGTGACAGTAATTTTTGCTTGCCTGTAAAATACTCCAGACTAATGTTTTGAAACTTCTTTTCTTATTTGCAAGCTGATTTTGGACTTAGTTTTAGGGTATTAGACCTCAATGGAAGGGGAAGGAGTGAATAATATGTACATGTAGAGTTTTGTTACTTGACTAAAAAATATGCAATTCCACATGTTTTGGAAGGTCTCTAAACTAACCAGCTTCCTTTCCATTCATTCGTTTCTGATTCTGAGACCCTCACAGTATGCTTAACCACTTCTAGACTGAGACTACCTATTCAGCTACTTGCTGTTCTGTGATAGCCATCCATATAGGTCACCTATAGGTCATTATTGACTTGTGATCAGAGTTGCCTCCTCTAAATGCCTCCCTTTAAATTTGGTGCTGCTTTAAAGGCAGAGCTCGGGAAACAATCATCTTCTCTCCTGAGCTTTGTATATTTTCAGGTGAGTGAAATTTCAAAATGCAGAGGCGTCATCCAGAATAATCTCTCTCGCTAAGCTGTGTTTATGATTTATATTTCTGTGAATACTCTGTCTTCATTTTACTCCTGCATTCATTTACTTGAAATAATTGTGAGGAAGAAAACATGTACAATGAGATGTCTTCCTAAAACATCAGGTTTTGACAGAATTGGGTCAAATTAATGTTTCAGGTGCAGATTATGTGAATGCTACTTGAGAGTGTGAACCCGAATCCATACCAATGGTGGTCTCTGTCAGGCTTTGGCAAGCAGAGGAGAACAAAGAGCTACATGTCTGGCCCTTAGCTGAAAACGGAGCTTTGCTGATCTATGTCTGATATTATCTTAGGCCCTTCAGCTGCATTGTTGCTTCTGAGCATCTCTAATAAATTCAATGAGCTAGAAATTTATGCAGGTGTTTGTCCATCAGGTGTGGATCAGGGTTTTGAATTATAGCCTGATCTGACAGAATGGCATGCAAAACCATGATGTGATACGTTCCCATTTGTGGCTCCTCAGACCAGCTGATGATTCCAAGAAGCATACATGGACCACAAAGGGATTTCATCGTGCCCATTTCATTAAATGATAATGATAATGTATTTCAGTGGAATTCTGTTTTGCACATTCTGGCTGATGTAAAGGGAGGCCTTAATGCAAAATATCCTTGCTTAGATGTCGTAACATCTGAAATATGGGGAATATGTGTTAGAGTAATTCAGTCTAAAACTAACCAGGGTGACTCACAGGGATCACAGAATGGAGTGCTGAGAAGCTAGTGAGGGCACATACTTCATTTGGTAAACAGTGTTTGATTATGAATTAATTGTGACAATGCAGACAATTATTTCAATAACTTTGTCTAGTTAACAGTAACAATAGACATACTGTTTGTTAAATGTATTAACTGGAATTGCAGTAGCTATTCAGACTACATTCATCCTAATACTTGGTAGTGTATGTCCTTCCCTTGTCTGTGGGCTTGTGAGTGTTCTGCTCATCCTGAATGTTGTCATTTTTGCTGGTATTACAGAAAAAAAATTGGAATGTAGGCAGTTGTCAATGACACAAACATCTTCTGTCTTTTCCACTGTCTGCTTCTTGAAAACAGTCAGTTCTGCATGTATAGTCTGAAACAAGGGAATTTAGCCATGTGACTCCCCCTTTAACTCAGCAAAAGTTATGTAGGTAATTCTTAATTTGAGGGCACAGTATTAACTCCTCACTGAGTATATTTATTGCAACTGCTGCTCCTGCAGCTTCTTACTCGTGAGATACAGGATTTAGAAACAAGGTGATAAATATTGTGGAAAATTAATTTTTGTAATTTAAAGTATAGTGCTAATCATCAGTTAACCACCCAGATACAGGGTGCCAATTTGCCTGTGAAGTGGTTCTTGATGTTCAAAATCACTCTGTACCCAGCACTTAACAAATACAGGGAGTTTTATGAACACAAAGTGAATGGCTGTGGTGATTTTGATCTTCAGAGAAGATCTCCTTGGCATAAGATCGTTCTTGTAACCAGATGGAAGTATTTTACATCCTACTCATTTTGAACTCCCAGTTCACACCCTGATGATCTGTACACTCTGCGCTGAGGTCTGATTGATTATACCAGGATTAATTGGGTTTTACTCTTCTGAAAATTTGCAGGTATGCCAGATGTGAGAAAAGTTGTGTTTGACCCTGTCTGTTTCATTGTCTGCTCCATTTCCTGACCAAATCAGAATTGTGTTGGGGCAGGTACTAGTGCTGTCTTCAGGAATCTTTATTATAGACAGCTGTCAATGGCAGATGAATGCTTTGGCTGTGCCTCTCCTTTCAGCCAAGGAGTCAGTCTATAATTGTGAGGATTTATCTTGTTATATGAGTATACTGACACAGAATTATAACATCTGTATATGGGCCACTATGTCTCCTAGTATATTCTATTTTCTCTAGGCCAAATTTATTGCTCTCATAATTAAGTCCTATCCTGAGAACTTAATGGAGTTGCAGGTTCTGAAAGTAGCAGGAAATACAGCTCCTTGCCAGGTGCTTGCACAGTGTCTGCTCCGCTCTGCCCAGGGTGTAATTCCACCCATTCTGAGGGAAGGGTGGGTGACAGAGGACGTGGCTTTAGAAGAAACTCCAAATTAGTAATTTTTATCATTTTTTCCATCTCATATTAGGAATGCCTGAGTGGCCTTTTGTTCTCAGTAAGTCTTACACCCTAGTTGCTAAATGGGATCACGTTAATCATGGATGACACCAAGGAATAACAGGTTTACACTGCTTCCAGGTAGAGGTGGATCAGGCACAAGGTGAAGCTTTCCAGTGGTGAGGGCAGTGAAGCATTGGAGTTGGTTGCCTGGGGACCTTCTGTGATTTCCATTTCTAGAGGATTTGGAGAACCTGCAGGGAATGAACTCACCTGCTAGGAATGACTGAACCATGGCGATTCCTGCCTTGGGGTTGGGACATGTACTAAATCACCTCCTAAGGTCTGTTCCAGGCCAGTTTTTTGCAATTCTGTAATTCAGCAGTGAGCTGACACTGCTCTGAAATGGCAGAATAAATACAAGCCCAGTCTTATTCTTTGCCTGGTACACTAAAGATGCTGCTGCTCTGTGGGTTTATGTGTTCCTTATCCTCCTTCAGTTTCACAGTCTCCAAAGAGGAACCAAGTCCACTATTTCTTACCCAGCAAGCATGTTAGTGCATAACCTCAGTAATTAATTTGGTCCACAGTTAGTATATTTTTAAAAGGGTAAAGGAGTCTTTGAAGTATCATATACCTCAAAGTGTGGCTGGCTGTGACAGACCCTAACCAATTTTGAGTATATTCAGTGTTCCATTGATTCTAATTGAAATGGAAAGCATTTAATTCATGTTTTTTTAAAGTAAAATAGCTACAATTTCAGATTGTAGCCGTTTATTAACTACCTTAGGTAGTTAATTTTCATTAGCCAGTTGAGTGTCTTAGGATATAGGGAAAAAGATACAAATAAGCTTCAGTTTTGTCTGTTGTCTCTTCTGAGAACAGAAAGGGATTTTTTCCAGAGTCCAATCAAGTAAACAGAAATATTCTCATCCTTATAATAGGCTTTGGATCAGGTCCATATGTAAGGATAGTCCCCTCCTCTCTTTTTTTTCCCCATACTCTTGGATTGAATATATGACATATATTTAATCCTGGCAGTATTCTTTATCTCTATGAGAAGTCCTTTTAATTCTCTGTAAGAAAGTGTTCTGTGATGTGGCTACCTGATTTTATTGAAATTCACATGTCAGGAAAAAAAAATATTGCCTTCCCTGTCAAAACTGACAGTAATTACAAGGCCAAATATATTGCTGTGATTGACTTGTAAAACCAGATCTGTAATATTTCAAGTTTGTGAGTTGGCTTGTGCAGCTCTCAGGAAATATAACCCAGTATTTTCTTTGCAAACTGACATCTCTTTATCCGTTTCTTTTATCATCTTTGTTTTTATTTGTGAGAGCGGGGAGCATACAGCATTTATATGGAATGAACTGGATGGCATTTAATGAGTCGGCTTCTGGGGGAAAGTAGCTAAACAGTAGCTAAAGGAAAGCCAGGAAGGTTTAAGCAACGGTACCTTTTATGTGCTCCTCTTTATGCGTAATCTTTCAGCAATAAATTCTGCATATTGATTTCTTAATTGTAATGGAAACATACTTGGACAGGAGCAACATTATAGCCTATTTGCTGCCTTAATTTTTAAAGACATTTTAAATTTTAAAATGGATACTGCACTAAATGCAGGACAGTGCTCTTAACTTGATGTAGAAGCACTTGCTCGTCAAGGCTGTGTTGCTGAGAGCTCTTTCCATTTCAGCTGCCTTCCTTTCACTTACCTTTGTAAAACCAGAAAAATCTGTAGTTGGTGTTTAGGCACACTTAACGTGTAAAATTCACTCCAGATCAGACAAATCACTTTAAACTGGTTAGTGAAAAAGCCACCAAATAGGTTTCTGCAAAAAATATGTATAAAAGTTTCACTTGTTTATCTGCCTATGAAAAAAATCAAACTTGCAATAGTTTCCAGGTTAATAATGAACATTTCTGAGGACTTGTAGTAAAAAGTGAGTTTTCTTTGGCTGAAGGGGAAAAAAAAGGACACCTACACATCAAATAAATGTATAAACCAAATGCCTGCTTTAAGACTTCTTAAAGAAGGATTAACAGCACTGCCTGAAAAATAAAGTGAAAAGAGGAAAATATATCTTAAATATCATGTAGTCATTTAGCTTGAGTGGAAAAAATAAATACAAGTGTTAAAGCGATATATATTAACAGCCACAAAGAGACACTTGGAGGTGGCATCCACAATACTGTGTATTGTTTCGAATGTACAATACCAGATTATTTTGGAACAGAAAAGATGAAGTTGCCGTTACAGGAGAAAATATTCTCCATTTTACTTCATCATTTCCAGTCTGCTGGGTGTTTGGATGGTATTGCCGTTGGGGTTTTAATTTTTCTTTTTTCCTTTTTTTTCTTTCAAAATTATTTTATATTTTATTCTAAATCCAAACCAGTGAAGCAAAGCCGGGGAACGAATAATTTCTTTGAATCTTAATACAGTCTGTCTTCTTAATGAGCCTACTGCACTGCCCTGAAAACAGCCCTTTACAAATAAACATGCTGGAAGTGATTTAGCCACAATGTCCAGACTATGTAAACATCTAATTATTACAATAAAATTGTCAATAAATATACATTACTGCTCCCTTTTCAAACGTTAACCAACTTTCTCTTTGCTTGATAAAAAGGTATAAATTGTATTTTTATGTCTCGG
>OU383773.1:120072790-120162790 GCA_910950805.1 Acrocephalus scirpaceus scirpaceus
TTTCTTCTTTCCTTCTTCAGGTGGAGAGATTAATTTTACAAAAAATTTGCTCTGGCTTCTGCCGAACATTCCACATTTCTCTCGACTGCTCCAGAAGTGGCACTGATGCAAACACCTGTTGCAGTAGGAGGTTTGTGTGACACTCCCCACCTCAATTCATGACCTTTGAGGATGAACTGTAAAGACTAGTGCTTTGGGAGAGGAGAAGGAAGAACTATCAAAATGACATTTCTTATGCTGTCCTAGGGCTTAAGCAACGTTGCTGATAAGCCAACTGTTATTTTTTAATACTGGATGGCTGGAGACCAAGGAATTGTGATGACCTCGGTGATCTGGTGTGGTTTGTGGCAGCGAGGTTTGTGGGACAGTGGCAGCCTGCCAGCTCTCTGTAAATCATTTGCAGGTTGCTGTTTCTGACCAGTGTTTGTTATTGTAAAAGAGTGACACTGCCTATAATTCATCCCTAAGTCTCACCTCGTGGGTGTTGGAAGAGCAGTGGGTACGTGCTCGTGCACACAAAGGCGTCCCCACAGGCACGTGCCCACCTACACTACCTGCAAAGGGCTTGTCACCACCTTGGCTTACCTCGGCGTGATTGACGATAATTAGGTTTCAGCTGCCTTCTGATGCAGAAATACACGCCACCACAGCATGGCCAGCCCTGCCTCCGCAGTGGTGCCTCTGAAAGGCTATCGATTCCACACTTGTACATTTTTAAAAGGTCATGGCAATAATTCCGCCTGAATTGTGCTAAGTGAAAATAGTTTGCAGAGGTAATGTGGTTCCTGCTCACTTCCAGAGTAAACAAAAGCCAGTGTTTTTTATTATTGGTTTTAGCATTTTTAATTACATATATTTGCCTCGCTCTCACATCGTATCAATGAATTCTTTGTGAAGTTGTAGGGCAAGTGACCTTCAACATTATATGACTCTTGGTTCTGTGCAGAGATATTTTATTTTTCTATTATGTAAGGTGTGCTGGAAGCGCTTATCATTATATGGTGCTCACATTAAAAATTAAAAGCATAGGATTAAAAATTACCTTTTTCCCCTAGTCCTGTCATATATCTGTCCATTTTAATAAGACAAACATATCTACAGCTCTATGACTATGGTAATAAATGTTCTTACTTTTTGTAAAATATCGTTGCAGTTGCACAAACAGCCTTCCCTGGCTTGACTGGGAACAGATTGTGCCCAACAAATCGTTTGACTAACAGGCTATATAATGCAATGAGTTAACTTATTAGAACATAGCTACTGCAGCCCAAGTGCCCTAGAAAGATGACAGAAAGCTGTGGATGCCATGGCATGAATTATCTCAATAGCTGTGCTCCAATTAGTGGCTTTGCATTCTGTCTGGTTTACGGGACTTAAAGCCAAGGCTGAACTCAAGAAGGAGAAAGAGAAGGTAAGATTTTGTGCACAGAGCATTCCTATCTTCTTATAGTGTTTTTTATTCCTATACGTCCTTTGTTTTAAATTATTTTACTCTGTCAATCATATGTACATCAAGAGAGATCTTAGATTTTCTACCAGCACAGCTTTATGCCTCCACACATGGATCCACTGAAGGACAGAGCTGAATGTTCCCACCCTACAGCACAGGTTTTGCCAGGATGATGTCCTCTGTATGAGAGTACATGGCAAATGATTTTCCCCCCACGTCATCTTTAGCATTAATGGTAAGTGACATATGCAGAGATGGAAGCTCAAATGTACTATGTTCCCATGTGCATCTACTCAGTCCCACTACAGTTGCCATAATTCACTCCACAATTGATTGTTAATTTACTTTAATACACCTGTCCGGGCCTGATAAATAGTGAGAAAGTAAGTATGTGATTGGCTATCCAACCTTCTTCATATAGATGAAGAAATACTACAGAGCTGAAATCCACATGCTCCCTGAACACAATGCTGTATTCTGGTTTTCTATTCATTGTGCTGTAAATTTGTCAGCTTAATGGGACACTTGGTAAGATGTTTTCCTTTTAAAGTGCTTAATGGAAGTAGGTATTACATTGATCCAAAATATAGCCTAACATTTCATATAATGGGATCTGGAATCATGTAGTTAGCTGCATAGAAGTGGTCTCTCATTCTTTTTATTTTAGACTGAATTTTGCCAACTGGATACTCAGCCTACTGTTTATATATGGAATAAAACCAGTATGCAGTTTGGCCACCAAATTCCAAGGTCATATTGTATTTTCATACAGTGTAAACACAAGTGGACATGGAAAGTAGTCAGAACACACAGCCAAACTTTTATCTTCTTTCTCTCTTTCCCTGAAGTGGAAGGGCTGTGACAGTGGGGTTGAAATAGCTGCACTAGGATAGACCCAATGGCTTTCAGGCCAATAACACTTTTTATGACAAGTGAGACACTGACAGAACGAGATCCATGCAGATATCCAGTGATTCTTCCCTAAAATATTCCCTAGCAGTCACTAATTTTCAGGTCAAGTGCTTCTTAAGCAGAAGCGATGACTCTATATTTAGTACCACTGATGGATTTTTCTTCCCTGGAAGGATAAAGTGAACTCAGTTACTCAGTGTGATGGGTGGGAAACTTTGGAAACAGTTCACAGTGTGGACATTCATGATCAATCTTATGAGGTCTTGAACATAGGAGGTTTGAGTCAAACAAGGATGGTAGTAGCTTTGGTTTGGCCACAGCCATACACCATACCCAGATGGGTAGCAAAATGCCAAGTCAATAAAAACCCTTCTCTGAGAGAAATGTGGAAATGGTGAGGTGCATTTTTCAGACTTTGAAATACATCTTTTCTGAACTGAATTGTGATGTGACGAACATCTGCCTTGCATATAAACCTGGTTATGACACCAGGTTGGCATTTTTGCTCTGCATAAATAAGGGTTAGCCCTGATTTCTCCAGCCTCACAATGCTGTTTAGGAAAAGTACAATTTTCCCTAGAACTGTTTAAAGCAGTAAAACTGAAATACTCTAGGAAATGCTGAGTTAGGGGACAATGAAGATGATGACTTGTAAAATCAGTAAACTGGAGGACCTTGCAAAGCACCCATAAAACACCCTCCACAGAACAAACTCCTTGAGAGTGCAGAGAGTCACAGGAAACTCCCTGAATCACGAAATGCTTTTAAAAAGCTTTTTGTTACCCCATGTGATCATGTCCCACCTACGAGCCCAGGATGGACAGTGTAGAGCTCAGACAATACACCAACAGCCCTGAACACATATGGATTTGTGCTGCTGCAGCTTGGTGCTTATAGCCCAGGCTTTTCCCTGCCCCTTTGTGCTACATCCAGGTACCAGGTTTCCTCTGAGAAGTACTGCATTTATTCCAACAAAAGCTATCAATCTGTGACATTGTTTATAATGGGGAGAAAAAGTCAGCATCAGAAATCTTTCCTGTACCATATATTACCTTTGAGATTTATCACAGCTTGGATTTCTCTGAGGGTTGACAGTAAGACGACAGAACGTCTTTTTTGTTGCTTGTTTGGTTTTTAGTTAGTTTGTTTATTGGTTCCCTGTGTATGAAAAGGCTCTGTAAATAATAATACTGATGCAGGCCAGTACAATAATTAAAGACAATTAACCTGCTTGCTGTAACCATCTTTTGAAGTGGTGTTTTCCTCTCTGGTTAATCGAGGGGCACTGGTGCTGCTGGAAGAAGCTAGTCAGAAGTTTAGAGCATGTTGGTTGTGTACTTAGTGAACTTCTGCTGCAGGGAAATGTCAAGGTCAGAACATGATTGAAGAACCTTCTTCCTCTCTTGAAGTCACTGTTCCTGTATGATATTGTTTTCCACTGTAGAAGGTTCTCTTAAAAATGAGGTTGAGATCCCTAAAGAAATTGCTTCAATCAGCAACAGTGCTTAATGACTGTTAATGGGAAGTGAAGATAGGATAGTAAGTGTTACTTTGATTAATAAGAGAACTGCAGAGAATTTAAATTGTGCCACTGATGGATTATTTTCTTCAAGCTTGATAAGCGCTTCTCATTTGTTCTTAAATTTGGTCAATACTGTTAAAGACAGCAAAATGAAGTATAATTAATTCTATTACTGCTACTCAGACCCAGAGTTACTGGGAAACAGATTGCGATGCAGACAACAATGCTAGGTAACACTTTTGACAGGTTTATCATGTGAGGACCTGTCAGCCCTCAAAAGTAAAGAACATTTTCTCTTCCATGGTTAGAAACTGCCCAACACCAGCTGCCTTTCTTAGCGTGTGTCAGTCTATTTGGCTCGGCCGCAGAAATATTTGCAGGAGAGAAAGCAGATGATTCTGAAGTATGCAGAAAAAGCAAACAGCTCCAGCTACTGCCTCACCTGGTATATGGGGATAATGTTGTTGGATTTTGAGTGTGTCACTACAGGTACTGAGTTTGCAGTAGTAGCACTTAAAAAAGTAGCTGGGATTTTTTGAGTTCTGTACTGCAGTATTAAGCCCTGTGAAAATTTAATATATTAGAAGACTTTGGAGAAAAGGGTGAGATGAGTTTTTCCCACTCCAAGATAGTATAACATTTTATTTGCAGGCCCTGTGTCTTTTGAAATTAACCCCTCCTTATACTATTAGGATCCGGTGACTGAGATATTATCCCAATACTATTTTCCCTAAGATACTTTTTGTTCCCATAATCATGTGTGTTTCTTATCAGTCTTGAAGTCCAGCATGTGTATACACTATGGATTCATATGGCTTGTTTAATAAATAATGACATTATAGCAGCACCTAAACACTACAGATAGGCCCTAGTTACATTAAAGGTTGGCAAACATTACACTCTTCCCTCAGAAAAGCTCTCACACGTCCTGAGGGGAAGGTTTCCTTCCCTTGGAGCAGCGAGTTGCTGAGATCTGCAGAGGTCTCAGTCATGTGGGTTTGCACATCTCTTAGCACAGTGGGATGTGATCCTACTGAGGCTGGAAAATGTTGATCATAGCTCTTTAATGAGAAGGTGGCATGGAATTTGTGCTGGTGTTCATTTAAGTTACCATTATGCAGGGTACCTATTTGCATGATACAATAAGCAGGGAAAATATACTGAGAAAGGCAGTTTATTCAGAGACCTTTGTGTCACTTCTGAAATCAGATTTTAGCAAGAGGTGATCAGCAGCTCATCCATTCTGCCGTCGCAGAAGAAATCTGGGCTATGTGCAGAGGAATAGGGAAAATGTTCCGTGCTTTCATTAGCGGTAGCTGCAATTACTGCTTAATTTAACAGACTCTGCCTACTTCAAAGTCCATGCTTCTCCAATCCTGACTGCAGAAAGTCATTGTGTGAGTTATTTCAAATTAATTTGAAACCAGAGTGTGTTGGCTAATAGTATAGTTATAAAATCAGTGAAGGTCTAATTCTGTTATTAAAAATGTAAAGCTTATGTATTATGAATAGAGAGTTCATTCTCTCCCAAGGATATTCCATAAACATAATTTCTAAAAGTGTTGCAAACACGGAAAATGTATTTCAGGCATGAATTTAGGAGCAATGATCTGTACTCTGGAGTGAAAAAATACATTAAAAGCCTAGGGTGGAAGGTCATGTTTAAAACTTAGAAGCAGAGAACAAAAACCAGTGACAATTCCTTTGCCTCTGAAAGCCCCTGTTTATAGCTCTGCTGACATTTTGTGCAGCAAAGGGAGCAACTGGAACATCTTTCATTCACTTGACTTGTTTGCAAATGCTTGAGGGTGGCTCATAGGGAATGTGGTGCCCTGACTGAATCATTCCTTCATTGATACTTTTTTTGCAAATAACCAGGCTAAACATTGACCCTAATTACCGGGCACCCTTTATTTCTAGAGGGAAGAATGTCAAGGATGTCATAATCCTGGCAAATAAAGTGATGGCACCCAGCATATAAAAAATAGCTGTGTCAGAGCCCTGATGGTCTTTGTTCTTAAGGCAGCTGCAGAGTGGTGTGTGTGTATCCAGTACACACAATGCAGTACACAGGTTTTAAGGAGAATGCAATTAGTTACAACCAGGATCCTTGTGCATCATTCCTCTTTTTACAGAAGACCATTTGTCTAGATGGGCCAGCAAGTTTTTGAAAGATAACAGCTGGCATCGTATATTGCCTCTAATGCACCAAAGACAAAGAAACTTCAAATTTTGTGTGTAATCTATTGAACTAACCAGTGATTTGAGGCCAAATAAACCTTTCTCCCTTCCAAATTTTTCTGTTATTCCATTTTACTATCTGTCATCTTGATACAAATCCCCACACATGCCTGTATGTGTGTATTTGTTTGTTGCCACTGTTTTGTTATACAGCACCCTGGAATTTATGCTGGATAACTTGTTTGTAAAGTTGATTCACGATGGAAAGGTAAGTCTTATATTCCCCTTTACAACAACTGTCCTCCAGAATTAAGGGAGGATATTTGAAGGATTGTGGTGCTGTTAATGTACTTTTCTGAAGGCACTTTATAGTGTCTGGTTTGTTATAAGTTAAGCTAAGGCTTTGATAATGAAAGAGAGCCTCACATGTAGAGAGAGCTCTGATTAAGAGAGGAAAACTGTTTGTTACAGTTATGTGGGTACTTGACTATCATATAAGTTTATTAAATCATATAAAATTTCAATTTACACCACAGTATTCTATGAAATATGGAGCACACAAAGCTAATAAGTATGCCATTTTATTTCATATATGAATTGTGTTGGTGGTTGTGTTAAAGCTGCCATTTTCAGAAGCAAGATTATTTATGCTAGAATAGTAATTTCCTGTCTCACAGTTAAATTTTGTGGAAGTTAATTACAGATTGAAATAAAATGAATGTGGCATAAAAGCTAGTAAAATGCCAATATAGTGTTATATATTGGTGGGATGGAGAGGATATATGCATGTCTTTATATAGTACAGATGTGTGTACTCATATTTGACTCTCTGTTCATTGTGAACATAACTTTTAAGAAACAGAGTAACACTGTCCTGATTCAGCGTGTCTGTGCTTTGTTCTGTTGCAGGGAGGTGAAGCTACTTGTTTTTAGGCCTTGTTTTCCATCATCCTTCTAATTTGCATAATGGATTATAGTGGATTCCATAACGTTTGCAAAGTCAAGATGCGAAGTCAGTCAAAGTTCATTTTTCCCATTGGTATCAAACCTTAGTATTTGTATGTTCTCATACAAATATATGTATCTCATACAAGTATATGTAAATGTTCTCAGTTAAGTGAGGTTGATGGTACACCAGTTTATTTTCTGTTGTTTCACCCTACCTATTCTTTAGGAGATCATAACTTATTTTTTCTTAGCATATCAGAAAACACTCAGGACATGCCTGAAGCTTGTGCTACTGTAACTGTATTACAAGTTGCTCAGTGGGCAATTATTTTTTTGGTGGAGTTGTACTTCTAGACTTAGCATTCTGAGGAAGAAAATATGTCCATTTCTTCTTTGCCAGGTGACCAATCTGAGTTTCAACTTTTCCTGTCTGCTCCTAGCTGGCTTCTATTGATTAAAATTGTATTTTACCATCATATGCAAGACTTGGAAGGAATATCCCATTACTACAGTGAGTAAAATGAGTGGTACTGTCCTGCAAATGCATAGTCAAGAACTAGGAAAGAAGTAAAGCATCCTCTTTTGAGTAAAAATGGATTAAAATAAACAGAGAGGGTGACATGACAGAGTTCATGAAAGGCATGTTTGGAAATGCCGTTTTGAGCTTGGGGAAAGCTGGACTGGACTTGGATGGAGGAAGGGATTTTCAGCAGTCTTGGACATGATTTTCCTTACTTCAACTGCTTTCAGTGGAGTTCTGGCATCTCTTGCATTGGAGCTCTGGCCCCACATGGGATGACAGAGAAGAAAAGGCCATGAAGAAAATATGGTCAAAATTTCAAGAGCAGTTGGGTGGTTTTACTGTCTCACTGTATGAATTCAGCAGGTGGGAGAAACTACAGAGCTGCAGAAGTAAGTTTCTCTCCCCATCCTGTTGTCCCATGTGTGCAGCTCTCTCCTGCTGGTCCTTTCTTTTGCCTTGTTCTGGTAGCACCATCACTTGTTTGTAGGGGAACTGGAACATTGTGTCAGAGCTCCTCAAGATTTTACAGTCCCCTAAGTCCTGCAGACATCCAGAGTACAAATTATCATCATGATCAGCAGGAAGCAAACTGAAGAGAGAACAGGAATCCTATCATTTGGATGTTGCATAGTCACTCTTGGCTGGAAATGATTTTCTTGCTGTTTTATTGCCAGTCCTGCCCTTAGCTGTGTGTCATCTTCACAGGCACACTGTAAGACACTCAAGCCTTGTAACGCTTTTAAACTGATGAGGGTGCAGTGGAGCAGCTTGGGATACATCACACAGTTTCCAAAGGGCTTTAGGCTGTCGTCCATGGCTTGTGCTTCATAAAGAGTATCTCTTTCTGTGTAGCCTCACCACCATTTTGGAACAGGCTTGAGAATGTTATCACAATTGGCTTGCTAGGTGAAAGGCTTTTCTATTTAGCTTTTAATAGAGCAAAAGTGACTCTAAATTTGTTAATATTCTTTAGGTTATATAGGACAAATTACAGATAAGTGAATAAGTAATGAAATTTGTAATGAGAATTTTTCAAGTATGAAATGTTGGCACAAATTAATTGTGGGATTTTACAGCTATTATAGTTTATATCATAAATGCAAAAATGACTAGGGCTTTTTAATTACAGCAGGAACACACTAAATTTTTATGGAGTGCCATTTTGTTAAAGAGGTACTTTAAGCATTAAGAGCAAATGCCATCCGTAACAGTGAACCCAGATATCTGTGCCACATCAAATAAATATCTTATTGCTATGATATTGTTCTTCAAATACTGTAACTGACACAAAGACTAATGAGAAGTCTCTTTGCACACCTTCAGTTTACTGTGCCTTTTTCTGCTGGTCATTCTTTTTCTTAATTACTGTGTGTTTGCAAAGGGTCAGAGCAAATCCCTTAGAAAAATATACAGGGCTTTTAAAGTCACCCTTCAAAGCAGCACTGTGAATAGCAAAATGTTGGTGTCTCAGTAGAAGTTAATATTATTGTGGAAGGGAGGAGGGAGGATGGCTGGATGCTAATTCTTATTAAATATTTGATGTGCAGAGAAATCTAATACAGTGGAAACTCAAAGAAATCTCATTACTTGGTGGAATACATTGCATACTAAGATAGAGATGACTCAGACTTGAAAACTAGCAGGCAGATTTAGTAAGGAAGCACATCTGAAGCAATGTCCTGCTGTTCTTTTCCATTTAAATAGGAAATCTACATATTATCTGCTACCTTGCTTATCTGGACCATTCTCAGAGCCAAGAATATGTTTTTAAAATGTCATTGCATGCTATATTGCTCCCTGGTGCTGTTTTAAGCTTTCCCCCTCCTCTTTTCGCGCTGCTGCTCTCATAGCTGGCTGGCTGGACAGCAGTAGGTGCTACAGATACTCCTCTGCTTGCACGTAGCTCCAAGGGTCCCCCTGAGCCTCTCCTTCCCCAGCCAATAAATATGTTCCACTCTGAGGCTGATGGTTTTACTTAAGCACGGGAGACTGCAAACTCACATCCTTTTTCAGTGCCTCTTCAAACACACCGTGTCACAGACTGCTTCCCCAGTTAAGGTCTCTAATCCATCACTCACAACTCCTTAAGGGGATTAATTAATTTTAAAAATGGTTGTGTTTCTAGGTATGCTAAACGTCCTCCCTCAAGGACAAATGCTCATCTCTTCATTTGCACATCTCTCTTGATTTGTCTCATTGAAGTGGCCGGTATTATGCCTTGTATTATACAATCCCAAACCCGTGCTTGGGAGGAATTGTAAATGAACTGATCATCAGAGAGCTCGCTCATAATTAGCTGGTAGCCTTTTCCTGAAGGTGAGGCTCACTGGAGTGGACGTGGCATGCAAATATGCTGCTGTCATATTGAGGGGTGGGTGTGAAAGTTTGAGAAAACATGCTCTGACAAGGTACTGAGCTGGCACTTAGGAGTGCTGGATTTCACCCTAAACTCTGGCACTGGTTGGACTAATGTGCCTTTTTTGTCCTCACAACTCCTTTCATTATCTGCAGGTTTTTAATGTGATTTGCTTTGTCATCCACATCCCAAAACTGTGATAGAAACACTGGCATAGTGACTGGCTGTCAGTGTGCTTCTGTCCCTGAGACATGTTCAGAAGGAAGTTCTCTCCTAAGTCTGGATGCCCATACTGCTCCCTCAGTACTTGTTGGTTGCAAGCTGGCAACTGGAAAACATTTCCTTTGCCAGATCAAGGCTTTGACCTGAGTTTTTACTCATCCTTCCATCTTCTAGACTGAGAAATCTATCACCAAAAAAGTACAAGCAGGTCTCACTTTTGCCTTTGAATGCTTCAGCACTCTCAGTGGGATGGGAAGCTGAGATAACTTTATATAAGTTAACTTGGTGAAAATAGGGCAAGAAAATCTACCCTGGGAAAAAGAGATGAACATCTGTGTCCTGAGCTTCACAGAGTTACAGGGATCTCTGTATGGTCACTTTTGACAGAGAGGAGTATCCCTACGCCTCTAGGATTGCTAGCACATCCAATCACCCAGATATTCATCAGTTGCTGATGCTGATGCTCTGGCCTGACCTGGGGCTGCTCAGCCAGTACTTGTTCCAGCTGATCCTTGTCCTACCCCCCATTTCTGTGAATTGTGCAGGAGCTACAGCCTCTGTTAACTCTCCCATCCTATTTCCACACTGTGGATTGGATAAATGCTGCCCATTCCATTTCTCCTGCCTTATCAGTCTCATTCCTGCATTCTTCTTTCAAGGCCTGGTGACAAACTCCCAAACTTGCTTGTTTTGTGCTTGAAAACAGCTCAAGGTTATTTAATTCTCACCCCTAAAGTTATTTGTCTAGAAGGTTTTTTTCATCAATATGTCATTGTTTCCCTAACTGAATTTCCTGTAACCATTCCTCACCTTCTCTCTTTGTTCCTGGTTCCTTAATTGAAAAAAAAAAAAAAAAAAAAAAAAAAAAAAAAAAAAAAACAAAAAAACCAAGAGTAGGAGGAAAAAATATCACATCAACTGTTGAATATCTCCCAATAGGGTGTAAAGAAGGGCTGGGGTGTAAAGAATGGCTGAAGGTGCTGGAAGGATGACTGGTGCCTCTGACTGAAGGTGGTCTGGGCTGGCTGTACTGGGCAGCCAGGCAGGTTATACAAATAAGTCCTGTGAAACAGCTCCCCTCTGCTCTTTTCTGCAGTGTGAGACATGTGATACAACAATATAATAAGATCCTGTAACAACAGGGCTAGGATTAATCTAGCTGAGTAAGATAAAGAAGCTAAGCAATAGGAGAACAACTAAACAAAAGCCACACCAAGATTACATTTGTGTATGCACTTACCATTGCTGGAAAAATCTTCCTCATCAGACAACTCCTGAAGGATCTTTCTCCTCTCCATATGGGTACAAGAAAAAAATACATGTTCTTGCAAATTACATTAAAATAGGAAGAAAAGATGTTTGCTGAAATGCTCTCATTGTAAATGAAGGGCTTTATGTTTACACAAAAAACACTCTTTGAAAAAAGTAATTTTGCTAATGAGATATTCCCATATCTCATGGGGAGCTTTTCATTGCTAAGGCACTGTTTCAGATCCAGCACAGAGCTACAATAAAATGCAATAGCAACTATCTCAAAGGAGTTAATGGCTGAGCTAGCTCTCCAGTATCAGAGTCTGTGCAGCCCACCCTCCACATAAGGTGACAGGGATGCACACTGTCAAAATGACCAATGGTGCTGCATGGGCAGCTCAAGTCATGAGAAGTGAGACCTCGGTGCTCTCCCACAGAAATTAGGTGCTATTACTGAAAGTCCAGGATGTTGTGCCTGTGTCTCTGCTTTTGTAGCTGAAGTAACTACCAGACTTGCTGCTAATGAGGGAGCTGACACGTCTCAGAGGCCTCTAATTGCCAACAGATTTTCCTCAGGAGTTTTGGGGTCACCCAGCTAGTTATAACAGACTAAGTGGCCTTCTGTGTACCAGAGCCATCAGAGGTATGGTGGATGGCTCTGCTGACTTGCACGTGTGTTGTACTGAATGTGAGAGGTTTTTGGTACAGCAATCCTAATCTCAGGCTGACTTGGTTTCCTTGCTTTGGCTACCTTTGCTAACAAAAAGCCTTGAAACTTTAACCGGAGGTGTTTGATCAGACTGATCCCTTTCCCTGGCCAACCTTGGCTGGCCACATCAGAGAAGTTAGGGACCAAGTAGGTTTGGCGATTTAGCAGTTGAGTTCCAGGACAGGTTTCCAGTATATTGAGAAGAGAAACATTTGTTCTACTGCTGCCTTGCTGAGCTGTTCTGCGGAGAACCCTCTCAACACAGCTGCTGGTGTCTTTCATAGGTACCAATTAAATTTTTATATGATGTTTTATAACCATAAATATACTCTACAGACTTGCACATAATTCCTCTGCTACTTTAACTGCATTTCAAAGCCCTTTTCAGCAGGCTTATCTTTGTTTTTCTTGTGCTGATTAAAAGGCAAGATATATTTTTAATAGGGTAAGTAGTACCAGAGAGCACGCTTCACATAAAAGAAAGAGAAATGCAGTCAAACCTCTGTTATCCAAGTTGAGTCAAAGACATTGAATTAATTCAGCTAACCAAGGTTTCAAATAATTAATGGGATTTTCAGGCTACTGAATACATCAGGGACTCTGAGTTTGTTCTGGGCAAACAAGATTTTTTAATGATCAAACCTCTGGTTAGGGGTAAGAAAACAGCAAGTGAGAAGATCCTCTGCAAAAACATTAGAAGGCTAAAAATCAGAATTTGAAATTAAAGACTTCTCTGGAAGTGTTTCTGAGACTCAATGGGCCAAAAATAGCCTGGAAGCAGTCAAAAAAGAGCAGTGCCATCCATCTGGGCAAACCTCATCCTGAATCTACCAGCATGACTGAATAGTTCCACAGAGATGCTGGTTTCTTGTAAAGACTGTTCGACTTTTTTCTTTCTCTTTTTTTTTTTTTTCCCCCCTGTGCAGCTTATTCCTCTCCCTGGACTGTTTTTTCCCCACAAATAACCCTTAATTGTTTGTTTTCCCTGCAAACAGTGAAGAGAGCCATATTGCACCATAAAAGTAATGTCATGTGGATTCCCATCTCATCAACTCTCCATGACTTCTGAGTCATGCCTGGGTAGTTTTCAAGTGCGACTACAAAATTAGAAGACATTTCACAGAAGTTCTGATGATTTATTGGAAAGAGGGTGTATTTTTCCATATAATACAGGCACTCTATGATTAAGGGGTTTTGAGGGGATCTCCATTCATTGCTAGAGATCAAAGGAGATCTGGAGCTGATCATGACTCCTAAGGAGGACACAGACCTGATGCATTGTTTTGGGAAGGGTATAGGATCCCCTTTTGCCAGTCCACCACTGGAGGATGGTCACAACAACTTACCAAGAGACCGCAGTGGCCTGGAAAAGCAAAGATGGTTGTGACAGTAGGAGCAGCTGATGTGTAGAGATGAACTGTATCAGGGTAAGGAAATCATTGGTTCCAAAATGATAAAGTGGTCTTTAATTGTCCACATCTCAATGCCTAGGGGAGTACTGCCAGAGCAACTAGAACAGACGGAAATGCTGCTGACATTATAATAATGTGCTGCATGTGAAACCACTGCAGAAGTAGTTAAGTGATGCCTTTGCCAAGGCCATAGAGTGAAATGTTACTACACCATGGGGTGGATTAAAATATGCATTTTCTCCTAATTGAGCACAGCGGACTCAGCTGGAGGTCCTGTCAGGAGAAGAGGAATAATTTGTCACAGCAAGAAATGTATAACTTGACAGAGCATCTATTAGACAGTACAGTAAAAAATAAAGTAGGACTTGTGCAGCTTTTCTTTATTCTCCAAACTCTTTGGCATAGGCACCCACACGCTGTAAATACATTTCAGACTTGTTGGCAATGGACCAACCTGGTTATACCAGGCTCACTACACTCACAGCTATGATATCATGATGACAAGAAGGTTAAAATCTTTCTGGTTAGATTGGGTGATGCTCAGAAGCTGAACTTTAGTTCTGGTCACTCTATTGCAGCATTTCACAGAATCCCACACCAAATCTAAGGGCCATCTCCCAGGACTGGATGCCACAGAAGCAACCTGTCACATCCATCCATGAGGCTGTGTGGCAGCTAAACCCAAGTAACTTCTATTCAGGCACATGCTCTTTATCTCCCTGAAAGGAAGAGCTCTGACTGACAGGGTAATTCATCATTTACCTGATGCACGAAGAAGTCGCCTGAAGGAGCAGAGCCACACACATTATTTTCACACTGGGGGAAGTGTATGCCCTGTGTGACATCCAGTGTTTGAAAAGTTTCTGTAACCCCAAAAAAGAAATTCTTAGTTCTCTAGGGTGATGTTATTGGGAATATTTGTCACATACCATGTTGTAGTGACACAGTGGGCAGCCATTTCCAGCACATGTGTAGCAGTGGTAGGAGGAGCAAATGGACTGGGAAAGCCCCAGTGACACTGGGAGATGGCAGTGGAGAGATCAAAGGACTGGTAAAGGATTTCAAAGGGTTGCCATGCCTTGCATGAATAGTGCAGATCACTGCTGCCCACATAATTTGCTTTTCAGTGGGATCGCAGGGCTACTCTCTGCTCTGGGATATAGCCTGAGTAATTCCTGCCCACCACATTATGTGGGCCTGGTGCTCTTTACTGCCTTCACCAACCCCAGCCCTCCAGAGTGTTCAGCATGGAAAACTGACTCAGGCTTTACTCAGGTCATCCCAGATCCTTCCCAGACATACCAGGCATACCATGGTGACAGAATCTGTTCTTAGATGGCATTTACCCTGGTTACAGCCAGGCATATGATTTTGATTCTTGCACTTGGCCATGGATTCCATATTCCCAGGAGGAAGTCTGAGTGCACCCTGCGTTTCACAGTGATAGAGATAGCTGCAGTTACACATTGTTGTGCTTGGTGTGAAAAGTAGTTGAAGCCCAAAACTGCTTTTAAAAAAATTCTATACTTATTACAGTAGCATTCAGAAATCAGAGTCAAAGCTCTATGGCTCCTTGCTTTAGTCACTGTACAAACACAGTATAAACACCATCCCTGCCTCAAAACACTACAGGGGCTAATGGTCACTCTCAGTGTGTGTGATTCCTCCTATCTGCACTCACAGAACAGTACTGGGATTATGTTTTGGGAAATTTGTGCGGTCTCTTCCTGTTTGCGTGATTTTTGTTCTGCAAAGGCCAGATTCAAGTTCTTACTTTTCCTAAGCATCATAGAATTGTTTGGGTTGGAAGAGACATTAAAACCTCCCTGCAGTGGGAAGGGATGCCTCCCATTAAGACTATGTTGCTTAAAGCCTCATCCAACCTGGCCTTGAACATTTCCAGAAATGGGACATCCACTGATTCTCTGGGCAACCTATTCCAGTACCTTACCACCCTCACAGTAAAGAATTTCTTTCTAATATCTAATCTAAACCTGCCCTCTTTCAGCTTAAAGCCTTGTCCTATCACTACATGTCTTTACTGGGGTATTCAATATGTACATTTCTTCACCTTTCTTGTGTTTTGCTCCTCACCCACTTCTGCCAAGTCTACTCTCTCCAAGGCCATCTAAGAGCCACTATGGAATATATATGAAAGCTTATGCCATTCCTGTAGTCAAAATTAGTTTGGTGTGGTCAGATGGTTTATGGTGCTGTTGACATCTGAATAAGTAAATGCCCAGACTGGAGATGTGGAACTAAGCACTTCCTCCCACGCAATGCCATGCAAAGTAAAACAGATATGCTTAACTCATTTGCAGTGACATGGGACAGGGTAGGCTCACAGACTGTACAGATCTTTCCAGCGTAAGCCAGCTGCAGTTTGTCTTGGAAGTGGATATGCTGCTTTTTGCTGAGCACATCTTGGTAAAGATTGAGTTACATTGGGATTGCTGGAATAGAGAGCCAGTGAAAAACACCCCAATAATAATATTTGTATTTGTTTGTACATGCACTCATTTATTTTGATGCATACTCACCGTGTGTTTCTTTTGCAGGATCTCCCACAGAGAGTCTTACCCATCTGTACTTCTGTCTTGCACTTTTTGATGTTAAATAAATATTTCTTTGCTGGTCAGCTCTTTTTTTTGGTGTCTTTTCTCCTCCCTTTTTGTGAGGGAGTATTTGTCCTACTCCACAGTGATTTTTCCCCCTTGCTGTGTGTAGCAAGGGTGAGATGGGGTTGAAAATTCATTGGAATCTTTTGTACCTTTGAGGTCAAATACTTAGTCTTAAGATTTTGCTTAAGTAAAAGATTTTACTCTGCATGTATTTCAAATAGTGCTTTAGAATATATATTAAATCCATTTTAGAATGCATTTAGTGGATACTGAACACTGTGTTTGTTAACCTTTTGCATATTGTAAGCATCTGGGACTCCTTGATGATAGTAAAGAGAAAATTGCAAACATCCCAGAACAACAAGGCCGAGAAGGCAGACAAAGAGGGAGAATTGCAGAGCATTAGACAGCACAAACTGACTATTCCCTTGAAAAGACGCCAAGGAGAGCCAGAAGCCGTGCAGAAGAGATAAGGGTGAAAAGTTCATAAGATCTTAGGATTTTACTTTCTGTTTTGATGGATATTTTATGTTCAAAATCATAGATCAGGAGTCTAGGCCTGTTTTTGTCCTTCTGCTTATTTAAGATTGAATCAACTCATGGTCATTTAGACCAAACTTCTATGCTACAAATAGCTAGCTTGAAGTGTTTTTGTACTTATCAGAACTGTAGCTGATGTGATGTTGCTCTAGAGCCTGGGACTACTTGCTGTAGAAATGTGTCCCTTTCATGCAAGGATAATTTGTCCTTCTGTATTTGAAAGCATTGCTTACTGCATAGTGAATTTGAAATTCTTCTTATGATGTGTTTCCTTAGTTTCAGTGAGTAAGATGCTAATCTCCAGCCATAACAAAATCCAGCCCTTAATTGAGTGGCAGGCACTATTTTAATTCCCATAGATCGTCTTTTTCAGGCTTTTCAAAAGTGATTTTTGACTTAGCCTGTTTCTGGGTTTTACTGGAGCAATCAATTCTTATTTCTTTTCAGTCTACTTCATCAGTTAATGACCATTGCAACCTCAGTGCCTTTTACCTTTTCTTCTTTTTTAAATAATGCATATCTTTCAATGCCTGTGTTTGAGGCAAGATTACTATTCCAATGTGTTACTATTGTTCTTGTAATATCCTTTTCTTTTGTTCTGCACCAGAGATTCTCATTCCTATATGTATCTGGTCTTAATGCACCACATTTCTCTTGATTTTTTCTGTTTTAATCCAGTTTTAAATAGCAAATTTCATTAAATGTATCACACAAACATTTATTCCTCTCTTCAATATTATTCCCGTATTCTCTTGCTGCCTATTCCTCTCCCCTTCCGTGTCCTATTACCCATTACAATAATCTCATTTATCTGATTTTTCTTTTTTGCCTTGCATTAGAATCAGGCATGGAGACTGAATATCCCAACCCTCTCCCCTTTGTTTCATGTTTAAAGCTTTCATCAGTCACACAATTGCAATCCTAGGAATTCTCCACAGGGAGTTCATCCCTGAGAGTAGTCCTCACACTGTGAACCCCTTTTTGGGGGCTCACACATCCCAGAACCTTGTTCATAGTACTGGCCCATGAGCTTATCCTGCCTTTTGAGTCCTGCCTTTGCTCTTTGCCTGCTGAAGGACTCCTGTAACTTCATTCATTTCAGCACTTTCACCTGCAATCTATCTCTGATCACCTCGAATGTGACTACAGCAGTGCCATGAAGGACAGCTGGTCAGTTGTCCTTCTTTCTAATCAGGATCTTGTCCAGCCCCACTGCACATCCTTGTGCTTGCTGCCAGTAGCCATTCTCTTGTCTAAATCTGATTTTGACCACAGTCTTCCAAACTGCTCTTAATGCACTTCATGGGTCACAAAAACTTTTCTCTTCTTAGTGTGAGCAAAAATGCCTACAAAGTGCTGCAGTTTCTCTTTTCTTTTTAATAGAGTATCCCATGGATCACCTCTCTTCTTTATTTGACTGCTGCCTCTTTCTCTCTAGTCTGTTTGGGCTGCTCTCATAAGTTTTCTATTCATACTCCTCTCTTTTTCCAGTGGAGTAAACCTGTGTCTCTTTACTTCTCTTTTAACTGATCTTTTCCTCATTTTTTGATTCCTTGGTCTCACCTTCCAAATGCACCATCATCTAATGATCTGCCTTTTGAGTATCTTGCTCAGAACTTGTGTGGTGTCTGACATCTCTTGTTTTCATCACCTGTTTAAACACCCACTTGAGATCCACCCATATCTCAATATCCCAATACCTACTTACCAGAGTTTTGGAAAATCGATTTGTGGTCTCTTTCTCCTAACATGGACCAAAACTGCATCCCCTCTCCAGCAAGCAGGAGACATTTACCCACAGAACTGCAGTTACGAAGCCAAGGGCAAAACCAGGCTACTCAGTTGGGAGAGCACTTTGGAGATGTGTTGGTGGGTGGGCTGATGGGGAGTTTCTTACACTTTCCCTTTGCTGTGTTAATTGTTTCAGTGCTAGCAGGAATAAAAAGTAGTAAAAGCTTATTTTAGCCACTAAATCAAACAAATGTGTTATAGGCACAGCTCAGGAATTAAAAAATCCAGTAATACATCTTGAAAATGTTTTAAAAAATATTCCGCTTAGTGCCATTTCAGGGTATGAATTATTTTATGGATCTGGGTTCCCTTCTGTTATTAAGCACATTTGCTTGATTCTAAGAAGCCTGGTTTTGTTCCTCTGATCCTATTATCTGTTGCCACCATCACTACAGTGCATAGTAGAGGAGTGAGGTTTCATGTCCAAAACTTGAGGTTATTACTTTGGGTAGAAGTAGCAGTGAATCCTGCTCCCATTTGTATATTTCTACAAAAGCAAAACTAAACACAGAAGAAATACTTGACAGAAGACATGCATGCAAGAGGACAGGTCTACAAAAATAACCCCCCAAAACCAAACTAAACGTTGCCACTTTAAGTGACAGTGTCAAAATATTGACAATGTGGTAAATATTACATGCATCTTAAAAAGAATCAGCAAAATGTTGTGCAACTTTTTCCTTTCCCTTTGTTTTTTCTTTCTAGCATTTTTACTTTCCTCCCTCTTCTTCCCTCTTCCTTCTTACTCTCACTTGCAAAAATAAGCAGTTTGGTTATTTGAGACTTGTTTTCTTTTACCTTTCTAGTTGTGCATGTGTGTATTTTTAAATGGGTAGTTCTCACTTTATGCTGTGCTTGAATTACATGAAGAAAAGAAATCATCCTACTTAAAAGAGCACAAAAGAATTTTGCAAGGGAAGTATTCAAAGAGGGATATGTCAAATTAAATAAAGACCATTGTCAAATGCTTTTTTCTCTGGTATGGTTTCAGTTCTGAGGAGAATCTAAATTTAGACTCTGAGCAGTAGGTATGGTTTCATATGGCATATTGTATCGAGTCCTACATTTGAAAGAAAGATTTGCGTTGAGGAACTGGCCTAAAGAGCTTTTAGAAAAATACTGAGTACTTTGTTTCTATTGTTCAAGAATATGTTTTCTGTTGTGTTTTGTCATGGTGCTGACCTTTAATGGATGGGAAAGGATACATCAAATGACACCTCTAAGTCAAGTAGCTTTTCTTGGTGCAGTCTGGTAGTGATCCCAAGCCAGATGAAGTTCATATGCAATGGAAAGCTCTTTTTACACAAGCGAGGACTAGGGCAGCCTGGTTTTGATATATCTGCAGTAATTACATGGAAAATTCCCACCCTATGTCATTTGCTGTCCCTGTCCAGTGATGATCCAAGACTGAGAACACTGGAGGTTGCTGCCATTAAAGAGAGCAATTCATGGGATCTGTAATATTTTAGGCAAGCTGTCTACTCTTGCAGAAACCAGCATCTCTTGCTCAGAAGGGGAATCAAAAAGCAGGAGAGGGCATATAAATGACCCTGCACCTGGGTCACAACTATGCTATGCAGTTACAGGCTGGGGGCAGAGTGGCTGCAAAGGGGCCTGATGGAAAAGGGCCTGGGCGTGCTGGTTGGCAGCAGCTGAACTGTGCCCAAGTGCCAAGAAGGCCAGTGACATCCCGGCTTGTATCAGGAATAGTGTGGCCAGCAGGACTGTGGAGTCAAGGGCAAAGACAAAGTGCCTTCAATCCTTGTCTCCAGGGCCACTGTGCTTCATTTTTGTGGGCTGCCTGGGTAGTGAGGGGGCTGCGTGGTCAGAAGGGACCCATGAAGCTGTGTAGGAGGATGGATTCTCTTTCTGAGCTGTTCTTAGGGACAATCTACATATCATTAAAACTCCTGTGCCATTCTGAATGCATAGCAGTACTTTATCAACTAAAACTTTATTTAATCAGTTGATTTAATTATGAGCTAGTTAATTGAAAAATTCATGGTACAAGTTCTGAAGGTCAAAATACTCAGAAGTTCAAAGAAGACTGGAGCATTTATTTCACACAAGCTGTGACATGCAGTGCTGAATTACAGAAGTCTGCTCTCATTCAAACTGGCAAACTGATCTTGGGACTAAACAACTGAATTACAAAACAAGAAGACAATTCACTTGCATTCATGAGGTGTGAATGTATCTACTGCCAGCTGTGGTTAGTCTGTGATTGATTTATCTCTGTCCTGTGGTTTCCAAAAGATTCAAGTAGTAAATACTCTTGCAGAAATGCCTTTAGCAGTGTCCTGTCAATGCTTTTAGCCCTCTAAGGGGCATGCCTGAGTCTGAGCAAAGTGCTGGATTGCTTGTTCAGCAGACTGCTGTTCTCCCTGGATAGGAGAGAAATGCTGAGGGCAACATGAACTCAAGATTCCCACCTCTGGGTCACTGTGTTTCATTGCAGCAGGAAGGCTTTTTAAGAAGTTGCAGAGGCTAAGTGAAATATCTGGTTAATAATTTGGAGATGACCCGGATTTATGAACCACTAGCCATGGCAAACACTGGTTCCCCACCCCAACAAGCACAACAGAGATAGGGACCTCTAAGAACTTGCTTGAGATCCCTATTTTGGACTGAAAGTCATGTATATATCTGCTGGATATTTACATGCCTATAAAATACTAAACAGCAAAAACTGTAGTCAGAAGTCAGTGAGTTTTGGGTAGCTAAGGGCATCTGAAAATCCCAAAGCTTCAGTACAAGTCCTCTGTATGCTTCTGTTTGTCTGAAATGTACAATCAGAGCAGATTGAGAGCAGCATCCTTGTGTTCTTACCTCTCTTAAGGCTTTGTGCTTTCATCCCTTTGTTACCAAATTTTGCCATTCTTATCTAGCTCTCCAGAGCACCAGCCTGGGTTCATCTGGAAAAAAGTAGAATGGTAAAGAAAATAAGCAAAGGACAAAGCGCATGAAAAACAAAGACAAAAAGCTTTCATACATATATAGATAGGTGGATACTCATTTTTTAGGGATGCTGCCTGTAAGAAGAGTGAAATGAATAAATAATAACTATATAGTCATTTAATACTGTTAAAGACTGCCTAGGAGACTGTCTCTCTGAGACTGCACTTCAGAGACTTTCTTTATTGTTGTTTACTGGAAGACTCATCTTTTTTCTCTTGTTGACCTGCACTTACAGCACACAAATCCCCCAGACAGTGAGCAGGAATGAGCCACTGCTATGCTCTCACTGCTGAGAGATGTGCTGGGAAACCTGAGGGCCTGCAAGAGTGCTCTAAGGACTGGTTTTCCTAACTGCTGCTGTGCTATTAGGAGTGTGTAGCTATACTGCAGAGAGCTCAGAAACCCTCTCCTTGGGTTTCCAGTTAGAAGCTGTCATGATGCTGGCAGAAATCCAATAAGACTTGGTAGGAGCAGTACTTCTTCCATGTAAAACTTGCACCAAGGTCCAACTCTTGCTTTTGGGTGTACTTTTGCCCTTATGTGCCCAAACTCTCTGCAGAACTCAATCCCTTAGGAGTTGTAAACACGAATTAGGGTGTTTTAACGTTCCTTTTGGGGATTTATTGACAATCCCCACTCATTTTTTTCAGGAAGGCAAATGCCCCTGGGGCATGGCTGTGCCAAACAATGAGCACAGTCCTGTCAGTAGTGTCTAGTGTCCCAGCACCTAACCTGCTACAACCCCAGGCAAAGCAGAGACACCTTTAGATAAAGTGTGTTCTGGAAGTGTTGGCCCTGTGACACAGGAGATACAGATTCCAAGCATGGTTTCTAATGTGGACGTTGTGGGATCCCAGGACATGAACGCTTTGTGTTTCTCCCTAATCCATGTAGGACCTCCAACATCAAAGGATTGGGCAGGCACTGTCTGCAGTTTTGAAATATTGTTCTTGCCCACCATCCAACACTAAAAATGGGAACCTCTGGTCTCTGATGTGTCGTTTCTGAGAATTGGCCTAATGAGGCAGCAGAAAGAAAAGAACAAAATAGCAGTAACACAGCGAAATGACTTTCGCATTTTGCTCAGTTTTCCTGTCTCTCATTATAGGCTTTTATGAGAAGTGCAGAACGTGTGAAAATTCAGAAGGCATTATTTGAAACAATAGTGAGTCTAGGTAATAAGGTGCTGTATGCCCAAAAGCAATGAAAATAATTGTTTTTCAATCTAATGTTGTATTTATCACTCCTGGGATGAACATGCAGCTAATACATATTTCAAATGTAAGTTCAAAATATTAATGTGCAACCAAGCAAAGGTTATTTCTCACTCTCCATCTGTTTCTAGTGAGGTTACTCTGATGTTTTTCTGCGTTGTGCAGTTGCATTATCTTAATAAATGATTAGTTGTGAGATATTATTTCCCTTTAAAACATATGACAGCAAAACAAGTTTTTAATAAAGTGCTTTGAAAAAGCAACAAACTGAAAAAAACCCTGGACAATAGTTCAAATTGGTAATGAACTGAATATGCCTCTAATTATATTGAATTTACAAGTAATAGGACGAAGCAGCATTAGAAATTACTTCTGACTGAAATTCAGTGCCTTAAGGCTGAGAATATTTCTCTCAAACTTCCAGAGACTGAATAAAATTGCTGTATCAGTAGTTGTTTCAAATATCTGTCACTTCAAATCTCAAAATGAAGAACAGTGGGCTAAACCTTCCTGAACACAGATACTCCAATAAATATGTGACAAAAGCTAAGTGTCTTCTCAAGGCAAGATTTATTTTTGAATTTATTTTTATCCAGTTTACCCAGTAAATGCAACATTTGGTGTAAGTTGGCCTGGTTGTATATAGTAGCAGTGCACATTTAAACCCACATTTTTAAACTTGGATTCAGCTGTGTCAGTCTAGATGAGGCTCATCATGGGACTCAATCTCTGTGTCCCATGCTAGCAATTTAGGACTCAATCTTGATCTTTGTATGAAGCTATTTTGTATCAAATGTATAAATAATTAAAGTGTGGTATATGGAAGCACTATCAGATTAATCCCTTTAATAACAAAAATCCATAGATAAGTAGAGGTTGGTCAGCAAAGTGACCTTTTATCTTTTTTTTTTTTTCAGTGACCTTGAATTAAATCCAGCATTGGCCAGAATGACCATTAATCATTTTGATCAGATTGCTGAGAGAATTACCAAGTGAAGTCAGTTGAGTCATCTCAGTTTACTTTCTACAGGGAAGAGGCACTGGGTTTGTATCACACAAACAACACAATAGGCCCATGATTGGTTTCTGCAGGTCAAGGCTGATAAGTATTTGTGGAGCAGCTTGGACCTTGTCTGTCTGCAGTGCTCCTGAACCTACTGCAGATAAATAAAGGATTTCTTCTCCCAGCATGGGTAACCTCAGGTGTTGTGCCATAAATAGATTTTAAAATGTCTTACTGCTAAAAAGTGTGGGGAAAGGATTTGTTTGCAGGTCGAGCAGAGTAAACAAGACTGTCTCACAGTTTCCTCTGGAGTTTAAATAAGTTTGTATACTGCAGAGAAGGAAAATACAGGTTTCACTCCTACCTGTATGGCTGCTGCTACTCAGCTGCTATTAGCACAGTGTGAATGAAAACACAACAGGAGAGAAAATATTAAAAGACATTTAAAAACTTGTCAGACCAGCTATTAGGTTAAGTAACATTTACTATAACCTCAGCTTCATGGGTGAGCTTTCCTGATGAGATCACAGTAGATTAATGCAGGAGAGAGGCAGAACCAGAATCCGAGTCAGAAATGGCAAAGTCCATCATAACAAAGAACAGCAGAGAGTTCCTGACACAGTGAAGCTATGTTCACCAGATATATTTCACTTTTTCCATGCTGAGGACAATATTTTGGCAGTGCTACAGAGGATGAAATGAACAATTAATCAAAGTCAGCATCATGTTTCTTGTGTGGCATGAATGATAAAAAATTAAAAGTTCTTGTAGGATCTCTCTTTTTAGGACTACAGCTTATTGGTTCAAGCTAGAATGTGCCACTCCCATGAAACCCAAGACCTCTTGTCAGAGAAAACTGCTGACTCAATAGAACTGAAAAATGCTAGTAGGAATAGGAAAACTGCTGCCCAGGAATCATGTATCTGTGGAAATATTTCTCACAAAACATAGGCAGGAAAGAAGTTCTCTTATTACTTCCAAATTGCTTCCAAACTCTCTAAGAAAAGTATTATGGCATCTGTTTCACAGGCTTCATCTACAGCAGAAAGGAACTGTCACCTTCCTGTTGACATCTCTCCCACCTTCAAGGCTGCATCCCCCATTCCCAGCATTTCCAGGTGACAAACCTTTGGGCTTGTGCAGTGATGTGGCAGTCCTGTGAGAACAACATGTATGGGGACTGTTTGGTATGATTTATCCTCATCTTACCCGGTTTCACCTATCTGAGCTGTCACCTCGTGTTTCACCACCAACACATCTGCATGTTGAGCATTTGCATGGCACTGGGTGCTCACAACTTTAACCTGAACGAAAACTGGGGTGCTATTGCAAGAAGGACGTGATGGTTGAGTGTGCTGTCTTGTCTAGGAAAGGACACTTAGGAAACTTCATGAGAGACACACTAGTAGAATCTCTCAAAAATATTTTTTAACGACAGTCATAGATCTTTTTTACAAGAAGTGTTTATAATCATTTTGCAGTGTGGGTTTTTTCCCATTATATAAGTCCCTTACCTTCCCATAGGCCATGAGTTTTCTTTCTCATTTCAACATGCAAGCTTTTAAGATAATTTCTGCCTTATCTTTTAATGTTCATCCCATCTTAAAAGGATTTAATCTCATCATGTCCTGAAAGAACAATTTTTTCTTGTCCCCTTTCTTTGCCATCCTGACTGTCACCTCAGCAACAGCGGTAACTCACATCGTACACCTGCTACAAACATCACCCAAACATACAAAGAGTGTCGTGAGGAAAAAAGAATTCTGGCTGACACCAAATGATTTCAAAGCCATCCCAAATAGCTGTGCACTACCTCTGTGTGACCAAAGGGCAACCTGTGGTAGGGCTGTTTCCAGTCTCTGCCAGACTGGGCACAACGGAGACCCAAAATTCTGTAGCTATGTTCTGTCTGTGAAGGCACTTCTCTTTTCTGAAGTCAAGATGAAATGGAATTGGCATACACAAATCAGACAACAAACTTGTCAGAGGGGAAGTCACGAGTTTGACAAAAGCAGGGAGAAGCTGGATAAGTCAGCCTATAGCCCCACTCTGGGAAAGAAGATGCTGTCCGTGCTCATTGGGTAGCAATGGGTGAGCTTCGAAAAATGTAGTGCTGGGGGTGGGTACCAGGGCTCCAAACTCCTGCTCGAGGGTCACTGGACTTAACTCCATAAAAGAGTGTTCAAGGACCATGAGAGGTTTGCAGTCCTGGAAACTCCATGGATGTGGGACCAGATTTGTTACAGGTGAGGGGACAGCACTGACATAGTCTGTCCGCAGCCTCTTCCTTGTTCGATGTAAACACAAAAGGTCCAGGCACTGGCAGGCTATTAATCACAGACCCAGCTGCATCTGAACTGGATGTGCAGTTTCATGGTGCTATGTCTGTATAACATGGGTTTATAGTGCCTGTTTCTGCAGTGCCATGTAACATCTAAAGTGTTTAGTTATAATTCAGCATGGTGATCAAAGCCAAATTAGTAACCTGTTTTCTGGTAGCCATTTAATAACAGTCACAAATGGCCCAAGGAAATCCCCACTTGTACTAAAGACAATTTAAGAGACACAGATGTGTTCATCTACTCAGAAACTTCAAAGGAGGCATTTTCACAAACATGTGCTGCCTGTTGCCTTTCTACTGGCATTTGTTGGTGCTTCCTGCAATGCTTGGTTTAGTCAGGGTCTTGTCTTCATGGATGAATGAAGGGTCAACCAGAGTAAAGGGTTCCCCTTCTTCTACTTCTGGCTAAAATCATTAGCCCAAATGAATTTTGTATTTCTATATTCCTTTAAAACAGAAATATGCTCTTAGAAAGCTGGTGCACCATACTGCCTTTTATAGACAGGGCTATTGCTTCATACTTTGCTATAAATTAGGAGATATTTCAAAAAGTGGATGCAAACCTAAACAATGATTTTGGTGCACTTTTGTCTGAGAGTATTGTTTTTAGCTAGATACATTATCTATATTTAAAATATATGAAATGGAGGTATACTTAGCGTTCAAAGTGATATATTATAAAGACAGAAGAAGGTGAACTCTTGATATATTACAGGCCTTTCATACCATGAAATAACTATTGCCTATTATTTTACTCCTGACATTTTTATTTTTAGGGGAATTTCAGTTGATTTGTATTGCTGACACCACTGATATGTTGTTTCCAGTGACCTTACATGCAGAATCAGTAGGGTGTGACATTTGATGGCCCAGATAAAAAACATTAATAGTAGAAGAGAGGGTTTATTTTCCTGCTCATAAATTAAGTTTAAATAACGTAGAATTTATTTTTAACTCTCCAGTACTTTTTACTGTCTACCCAATAAATGTATTCATTACTAGGAGCTTAACTCAGGTTTTCTTAGTGAAGGAGTTTTTGTTACTAAGATCCTTTTGTACAGCCTTGGCTTTCTTCTTGAGGCAGTGTCTGGTATGAAGCACTGCTTTCCACAAACAAAAGGAGATGGCTCCCAAGTAGCAAATAAAAAGGAATATAGTGGCAGCAGCAACATTTGGCGTGATGAACAGTAGCAGAGTCAGACTCAGAGAAGTTTGCAGTGTCTTTGTAGAGGCTGATATAAGTACTAAATGCATAGTATAAATATTAGTGGAACCTAACCTGTAGGCTTAGCACACCTCTTCACAGTCCTGCCTGCACAAATCTCTCTGCAAATGAGAGATTGAATGATGAATTTTTCATGAATGCCTGTAAACAACACACTGTTCTGGTGTATATTTCTCCACTTTGAAAATATTCAAAGACCAGATGCAACTTGAAAAGGAGAGGGAGAGGGAGAGACAGAGATGGAGAGAGAGAGAGAAATTCACTGATCAGAGCTGCTACCATCAGTCCTTGGGACACAGACACCTTTATGTAAAGGAAAGTATGGCTGATGCCTCAGCAAAAACCTTAAAAACCCTGGAAAAACATCCTTCTTGCTCCTCTCTGATCTGCAACATTTATGAACATGATAAATTGTTATTGGATTGTTTTGAGAACTTTTATAACAGCAAGAAGAGAGTTATCACCATATATAGGCTCTTAAAAGACAAGATGGGTTTCTGCAGCACAGGGTTATACTTTGTGTTCCCTCCTGTCATTTTTTATTGCACAAGTCTGTTTAGGAGACCACTGCATCTCTCTCACTGTGGATGGTGATACAGCATCTGTTTGCATAGTTTAGTCCTGAAGGCACTGACAACAAAGAAGACTCATGGAACTTTTTTCTCTTCAGAAAGGTCTTGTTGGAGTTTCTGATGCAATCTATTCCCTGAACCAAACCCAAGCTCTCTGGCTTGCTCCTTTCCAAGAGAAGAAGAGGGGAGCAGATTAGTTTGCCTGATTGAAGATGCTTCCTATTTTCTTTCTGTTGAACAAATGCCATGTGTAACTTCAGTGTGGGTGGAAAAGCACAAGAGGTTTTGCATATGAGCACGTGAATGTTTCTTCCCCCATCAAAAGTCTTATTACAGCCAACTCTTATTTCATTACCCTAAATGGACTCAGGTCCAGCCTCACAAACCTGGTCTGTGGGTAGAATTTGCCTCCCCGTTTTCCAGGCAAGATTCTTATTGCAGCAAGACAAGGCAACATCACTGCTAAAAATGACTGCTAGAAATGAAGTGTTTAACTTTGTCTTTTGGTTTCTCAATTTTGAAGATGAACTCAGCTCATATTTTCTTCTGCAGTCAACAGGATTATTTCTGGAGGGTTTTATTTTGGATTTTTTTTGGGGGGTGGGGGTGGGGAGGGTTGTTGGAATGATTTAAGCTGATTCCTGTATAAACTCTTGATTCCAAAATCAGAGTCTTAACAGAAAAGACCTGAAATAGCATGAATTGCCTGTGCTTAAGCTGTATAAGAGCTATTTAGGCGTACAGATTTGTATGTCTTCTTTGACTTAAATTTTTTATACAAATTGAAACCTACTGATTTCATCAGTCTGCAGTAGTTGACTGGCTGAAGAGAACCAGGTCCCATGAATTCATGTTTGGTTAGTACTTTTCAAAACATTTCCTATACAAAATAATCAGTCAAAGAATAATAAACCCACTAGTGTTTTCTTTTACAGTTAATTCTCCTAGACTCGTGCTGCTTCTGAACTGGTACAGGAGTCACGCATCAAATGGCTATATATAAGAAAAAGGAAGGAATTTCAGATCATCCTGTAGCATTCTCCTCCAGAGGACTGAGGCAGTGGAAATGGACTTCAGCTGGTCCAAGGAGGGCATGGAGGCTTTTGTCTCCTCCACCTGGACACTCCTTATCAACTTATTGGGCAACAAATGTACGGTGGGAGGATCCCAAGGCACATCTGTGCCTTCTGTCAATGTTTCATCAGCCCCAGTGGGTATGTCTGCTCTCCATGTGGCAAGGTGAAGATATAAGGCCTCTACTCCCAATGCCATGGGTTTACGGGTGTGCAAGGAGTGGGGCAAATTGCTAAAACAGATTTTTTTGTCTTCCCCTCTGTCTAACCTCAAGAATCAAGGGATTTCATGGACACCAACCCACCCTAAAGCTGAGAATTGTTCTTTATTTCTTGTTCACAGTCCCTTGCTGGGAGTGCATATGAGATTTTAGAGGACATTTGGATTGTTGGATACACATGAGGATTTCTGTGGAGCTAGTGGGAAACGGATGCAACCAGCAGAACAGCACTTCAATAAAGTGACAGACTGGCTACAGAGACCATTCTGCTCGTAGTGAGATCTTCAGTCTGCCTCAAAAGAGGGAAGGTCATTATGGGAAGAGAGATGGCCCAGCCCTGGGGCATGACAGAACCCTCTTCCCTCCTCTGAGACACAGGGCAAAGCTGTCCTGCTATACAGTGAATCCAGCCTTTGGACATGACCTGTGGCCTGAGGAAACCTGGGCCAGCCAAAACCCCTAATGACAGCTGTTCTTCCTATTCTGGGATGCTTATGTCCGCTACAAATGGAAATAGGGAGGTGAAGCAGAGGTCATGTAAGAAAATGGCATCACTGGCATTCCCTAAAACATGTAGCCCAGGTCCTATCTTGCTTTGGACAAGTGGTCTCACTCACTCTCTCTTCAGCTGCTTTGGTGATCTTGGAAGGGTTTTCCTAACAGTTGTACATGTCAGTTTTTCACAGTTCACATGAGTTTCTATGTCTGGAAGTCAATATGCCAACCAGTAATATATAGCATGCTTTTACTGTGAATTCATGAAGTATCACTGCAATTAAATTTCCCTGATAATGACATGATTTATTAATGAAACAAGGTTCATCCTGAAGCTCTTGAAAATGAAAATAGGGTTGATTCTTCCTCACAGTGTCATAAAACTCACATTAGATACAGATTTTGAATGACATTTTAAAAGGCTGCCAAGCCATAGTACCTAGTGGGGAGAATCAGAATTTGCCCTTTTCCAAACAATTCACACAAAGAAATTAGAGAAGACAGATCAACAGCAAGAATCCCTACCCCAAAGCAGAAAAAACCTGAACTCAATGCCAGATAAAGCCAAATATCTTCTGATAAGGAAAATCACAGGAGTCTTCTATTGTTTTGCATCCTCTTAGTTAGAAGCAATGTAGTGCTGAGATGTAAAAGCTTTTGTGTGGAAGTTGAAAGTTTCTTGGAGAAGGCGAAAGAATAGCACTACAATAAATGCCACAGAAGCAGTGCCTGAGGCATGTAGAGTAAAAAAGCATTAGTACGGGGCTCTGATGATGGTCTGCTGGCCTTTTCCATTCATTTGTGGCAGGTGACCTCCAAAAAAGACCTTGGAATAAATACTGACTGGGCTGATTAACAAAGTAACTCTTACCTCAGTCATACCTGTAAAGTTCACTTTATGTTAATAGACTCCATATGGTTGCAGAAGTTCTCTGCTATTTGCCATATAAGCTGTTGTTTTCATTTGTTGGGGTTTGGTTTTAGTTTTTTTTTTCCCTTTAATAAAATGCTCTAAATATTTCCTGTTGGAGGAGAACAACGCTATGGGAGGCTCTGAAGTGATATTCATAAGAACTGCAAGCACTGACTAATTGATTAACCAAGAGTTCTCGAAGAGAATGATTTGATTAGGGTAATTTATAGAGATTGTATCTTTTGTCATCATTTGTCTTTGAAAACATAGAAGAAAACTGCTTCCAAGTGCATGTAGCCACTGGCATGAGAGATGGTGTGCACTACATCATCAGTTACAGCAGACTGCTCAATTTTGTTACTTTTCCAGCCAGTCAAATATCCAATAACAACACACACACACACACGCACACGCACATGCACACACACACACGCTCCAGATCTTTGCAGTCCAAACTTTTCCAACATGTGCTTAGAAAAATATTTGGGGTTGTTCACTGCTCTGCTCTCTGTAGCATAAACATTTATTTAAATGGGGCTGTCTTTTCAGTAATGAAGAATGAAGGAAAAACAATGGTCTGATTTTGACAAATTAACTTGTGATTTGGAGAGTCAGTGAAGCAGGGAAGAGACATTCCTAACTATACTAATTAAATGAGCTTGCAACATTTATTTTAATGCAATGGAACCAGCCATATGAAGATGAACATTTTAATTTATTTTGCGGTGACATTATGAAAAATTTCTCTGCTGCAGATTATCTACAAAAACAAATCTCATCAGCACCTAGGTTTGTGCATGAAATTTACATCTCTCACATAAGTTTGACCTTCCCCAGTGAAAACAAATGGAATGTGCTAAGTTAAAAAGTTTCTGCAAAGGTTGTCTTCCCATTGATGCGGTGGTTTATGTTCAAATTACCTCTGTGAAAAACACATCCATTTTTCATGGTGCAGTGTAGATGAAAAATTCTGAATCCTTTCTAAGGGGAATGCAAATATAGCTCATTAGTTCAAAAACATTTTTCATGAACGACTGCTGAGTATTCTCAGGCAGATGAGAATGTGCAGTTTCAGCCAAGAATGAGCACCACATGTCCTACTAATTGTTTTTTAAACTTGTTTCTTCTCTCTATGGCATTCAATAAGTCTAGAAACTGTGAAGATTCCTGGAGAAAAGAAATTATAGGTATCCTCACTTACAGTATATACTGGGTCTTTTCAATATACTGTGCAGTATGAGGAAAAAAAAATAGGAGCATTAGCTTTCAGATATTGTTATACTCAGGCACATGACATTTCTCTCCTTGGAGTTTTTTCAGGTTTCAGTAATGAGTAGGAATATTATTTATGGGGTGCCATCAACAGAGAGAGTGTTGTCCTAAGGTTCATATCAGTGATGATGTTATGGAGCTGCTGTCAGTAGGAGCTGAAGGAGTTCATTGAGTTTTGGGGTTTTAACTAGGTTGAGTAGCAGTAACATATTTTCACTGTTTTAAATTACTCTAAAGAAGATGCTTATGCCAGGATTTTCCTCTCTTTTGCAGGCCTTCCAAAGGTTTTCTATGAGAAGGCCTTGAAAAGCAGATTTGAGCAACAAATCAGGCTGCCAGTCTTGCCTTCCTGAGCCTGAAAGCTGGAACAGCTAAAAACAAGGGGAAAAAATGATGCTATTTAGAAAATATTTGATTTCGGGGCCTGGTCACCTGTTGAATATCTCATGTCTCTGAGTAGTGATCCTCTATGTGCCATGAGCACCCACCAGCTCCTCCTCACCACAGTGCTGGAGGATGACTCTCCATGGGCCATTCTGCAGCCAGGCCCATCCTAAGAGCTCAGACATGTCTTTGCCTGGGTCACCTGGGCTTAGGAGGTAAGCAGCCCCTGTTGGGGCTGACATGGGTTTTGTGAGGACTAAAGTCAGTAGCACAGCTTCAGTCAAGTTAAAATAATCAGGGCATTATTTAGATGAGATTCTCTTCACATGGATAAATCTGCAGCCCTCAGTCTCAGCCACAGACAGTGTGCACACCTCCTCTGTTTTTCAAAGTTCATGCTGCTTAACAGACTCTAGACATCTATCTTCTATCTTGTCCTTTTTTCTGTTCCCTTTGGAATGTGAAATCATCTTTTAAGACTAATTATAAAGAAAAGTAAGCCAGGTTTCCTACAGCTAGGGTTTCCTACAGCTGATCTCTCCCCTTCTTTGTGCCTTTTGCCTGGCATCCATGGACTCTAGGGATGCACCTCCTGGTACATGGGTCTCTTCCCCATCGAGGAATCCACAGGCCCTGACATACTGTGACTTATTTTGCCCACATGTGAGTTGCAGCCACCAGCTGTAGAGATCTTCTGCCCATGCACAGAAAAGCTCGAAATGTGATGAGTGCAGTCTTTCACCCAGCTGGAACAGTGGAGGGGTGTTAGATAGGAAAGGGGTTATTACTGAAAACTGGAATGTAACTGCAATAGTCACGTTAACAAAGTATGTGAGCCTTAATGACAGTCAAGTATGGAATCTTAAGCCAGCCAGTGGTAAAAATCCTGTTGCCCAAGACCATAACCCTGTTTTTTCACCTGAAGAGCAATCCTGTGCTCTTTAAGTGTTTGCTAAACTCTTGCTCATTACTCTTTGTTCAAGATGGAAAACTGCTAGGTACCAAGTAACAACACTGTCCTGTACACTTGTTGATGCTCTGATGACAGATGTCATGCAACCAGAGTTTTCTTGACTCAGTGCATCAGTTGCTGCTTTGCTGTTTAGGTCTGCCTTTTTTGGTTACCAGTCTTAGAAAGCTTTCTCATATAATAATTTCAAGTGTCAAAGCTTCTTCACCAGAACAAAAATATCCTCCCAGGAAGGTCATCTCCAGGAGGAGACTGGAGGACTGCCGAACGTCAGGACTGCCATAGCACTGTAGCACTCAGTAACTCTGCCTCTAAAAATCACCGGGCAATAATTATTCCCAGAGCTAAAAAGCAACCACAAAAACCAACAAAACAACCATGTATTGACCCCAACAGAAGAGCTAGCTGAAGAAACAAACCTTCAAGACATTTAAAAAAATGCCGCTGTATCATCTGACAGGGTAGAGAAAAGTAGCTTCTTCCAGTGTGATGGAATTATTTGATTGAGGGTATTTTGCTGGTCTTGAAATATGGAAGTATTTTATTATCACTGAGACTTACTCATCTCTCCTAAAAGAGTCAACAGCCAAGCTCCTGCTCACAAACCTGAAGTTTCCAACTATGCTCACATTCAGCTAAAACCATCAAAGCACTGGAAAAGTCTCATAGTACCAAATTTGTCCACAGAGGTACTTTCATGAAACTATGACTCCACAGCAGTAGATCTGTTCCATGTTTTCCAGCATGCTGTTTACAAGCAATAAAAGCTGCTGTCATTCTTCTCATGATGAAAGAAAAAGATGATGCATTTATACAAAAGCTAGCACATAGACCTTCAGAAAGGAACTTTTGTCAATTTGCTTTTGACTCCAAAGTAATGTACAAAAAGTCATTTCTCTTTCTGAGCTCATATGTTTCTCTTGAGGAATCATTTCTCTTCATTCACCTTTTTACTCTGTTTAGGCAACCAGATTAATGTTGTGTGCCTGGACTGGGTGCTTTTCTGACTTTCATGCTGTGAAGATAGCAGCTCATATAATGGAAGGAATCCATTCAAGTGGGGAGTGGCTTTATTTCTCACCAGTCTTCCTGACTCCTCTAGAAACCACATTTCTTCCCCTTTTATTTGTCCCCTCTTCCCCTTTTCCTTCTCTGATTGCAATTACCCTTTAGCTAATAAGCATCCAATAATATTACTGTTGCTTTCTGCCATCTATAAAGAACAGCCAGGTGCTTTCATCCTGATAAATATTTATTTTAGACTGAAGCAAACAAGGAATAACCCAGTGAAGCTTTCTGGTGAGAGATTAATCTATGTGTTCTTCTCCTGCAGGAGCTGCAGCCCACTGTTCCTGTGGAAGATGCTAACCAGTCATGAACTGGAAAACAGTTTCCCCAGCCACCCTCCTTGGTGACCACTGGAGGCACAGCTAGCAAATGGACACTGTGGTCAGGGTCCCAGAGATTACCAAGGGCTTCCAGCTGCAGCTCACCCAGGGCCATGCAGAAATTGGAAGAGTGTGAAGCTTCTATTCTCTGGTGGCAAATCTCTGAAAACCTCCACCTAAAAGTCTGGTGTTGCCAGTTCTGGCTTTTTTTTTGTTTTGTTTTGTTTTGTTTTGTTTTGTTTTGTTTTGTTTTTTGTTTTTTGTTTTTTGTTAAACTTAGGTGACCAGGAGCCACCTTCTGCTGAAGTTAAACCGGCTGTAAATGCCTATTCTGCTGCAGATGTCAAACTGAGACAGCACTGGCTTCATGGCTGGCTAGCAGAAGGTGGTGTTCTGATCTTGGTGGGTGGCTCAGGGATCCTTCTGGGCCTGGCTGCAGCTCCTGCCTTTTCACACTCCTGGTGCTTTGACTTGTGCTAATTGAGGAGTGGCTCTACCATCAGCCTGCAAGATTTTTTTTCCATGAGATGCTAGTCTTTGGATAGCAGGAGTGCTACAAATGAAAGTTAACAGACAGATATGATAATGAGTGTTCTTCCTCTCTCTTTCTTTGTCTCTCTGTCCTTTAATGCAGGATGAGTTTGCAGGAGATTAATTTTATGTAAAGTTTTACATTTCATGTTGTGATCAGCATTTTTTTTCTCTTGGTTGGCACTGAGAAAACATATATTCAAGTTGGGGAATTCATCATGTCTGATTAATGATGTGTATATAGAGCTTCCTGTATCATCTTCCTTCTTTTGGTCTTTTTTATTCAGTTGTTTGCTGTACTCCAACCCTGCGGATAGATGGTTCTGCAGTGATAAATGTAAAGTTTGCATAAGCCATGTAACAGCAGGACAGCCTATTATCACTGTACATTTTCCATGGCTGTGCAAACCTCTGTAGGCTATTTTATTGCTAATAGATCCACAGAGAAACAGTAGTGATTTTATGACTCTTTTTAAAATGGAAATTCATGTTTGAGAAATACAACTGGGAGGAAACAGATGTAAACCACTTAAGCATTTGCAGAAAATTGAGATGCACACTCTTATTTACAGACCCACATCGCCTCCATCGTTTTATTTTCAAAATTAAAATAAGCAATCTGTTTGCCATGGGAAATGGGGAACTGTAAACTTGTTGTTTTTCCTTTACAAAGCAATGGCCAGCGTCACTGTCTCTGTGCTTAATGGCATTAGAGAAAAGGGATGACAAGTTTCCCCCCTTAGATTTTATTGTCTATAACACATTCTCTCTGTAATCTGTGTAAGAGGTATGCAAGCGGGAAAGATTTTAGCATAACCATGTGTCTGAATTCCCATTATGTTATAAAAGCTAAAATGATTGCCCAGCCTATTATAAGGTTTTACCCAAGTATTTAAAGCTATTGGAAAATCGATTTTAAAACTTTAATAGCAAACAATTGCAAAGCATTTACACCCATGCCAGAGTGCTCATGTGCTTACTGCCTACACCAGCAGAAAATATTCTTTCTTCTTACATGCTTGTTTAGATTACTATTTTGAGGGCCAAACACCCCACTGTAAAATTATTATAAAATACCTTTATACATTATTTTTGAACTTATGAAACCATGTGCCAAAAAAAGGATAGCATTTAACATTTAGTAGTTACAATAATACTTCATACTGATCTACAGCCCAGCGAGCTGTACACCCTCTTATTCCTTTCTTAAGAAAAAGCTATATACAAATAACTAACCAGGAACACAGAGCTTTGCAGAGTCTTGGATCTATGTAATGGATTGCTGAGGCCTGAAGGTTGGGAGAGAACCTAGTCAGTCAGTCAGTCAGTCCTCTACTTCTCAGCAGTCACCACCACTGACATATTTTTTCAGCTATGTATTTCTGAATAATTGCTTGTTTTCCAGGAAAGCAAGGGAGCTGCATTGTTAAAGTACTTTAAAGCACATACAATACACCATTATATCTAAAGAGGGTACTGAGCAGGGTAAAAGACTCTACTTTCAAAAAACTTGTGATAGGAGGAATGTGAAAAAGCAAAAAAAACTTAAGCATCAACTGGTAATTGAAGAGAGAGAAAACGCCCTCCTCTAAGGTACTGGCCTGCTGAATATTACATGAGAACTGTTTCTCATAGGAAACCATCTTAGCAATGTCCTGTGACTGACAGGGGTATACCTGCAATAGCACTTCCCTACAACAGCTCCATGCCTTGGGAGGCAGGAACTGCATATGCCTCCTGGCCACAGTTCCTTGCAAAAAGCTGGCCCCAAAGCTCAGATGAAGCGTGATCCTTCCCTGCAGCTACTGTGGTAGTCACCTGGATACTGTTTTCTTCAGACAGCCTGGAAGCTGCAATGAAGCAGCTTGGAAGAAGGTAGAGGACATCACTGAGATGCCCCACTTGCTCATCCCTCTCTGCCATAAGAAGAAGAAAAGGAGAGGAGGGCTGGGGTTTTTTTTAAGGTCAAAGCCATCACTGTGCCTGGATTTTGTCAGCACAGCTTGCAGGCTGGAGAGGAGTAGGAGCAGATAGGGGGAGCAGAGCTGGCGGTGTAAAATGCCCAGGGAACAATGCTCTCAGAGAGCACACCAAGGAGAAAGAAAAATCAAGTGTCAGGAAAGAATGGCCTGGGGAAGTGGGGAAGCAAAACAGCTGGGATGGAAGAGCTCCCATAAAGAACAGAACCAGACACTAATTCCACTTTTGGGAGAAAAGACTAAGATACATATTGCATTAAAGAGAGCTAACAACACAGACTGCCTTCCCTAATGTTATTCTTCCATGCAAGTGGTTTCCATAGTGATGTCGCTTGATTGCAAGTGAGAGAGGAGATGGCCACAAGGCAATCTCTTCTAGGATGCTGTTCACACCATGGAAAAGCAAAAGACCTCAAATCACTTTGAGAAAAAAGCCTGCACCATAGTTGCTTAGTCCCCAAAGTGTGTCTGGAAGGAGAAAGGTCAGATAGCCTTTTCCTCCCCCAGGGCAGAATGGGGAGACTTTCCCTCTCCATCCTGGTAAGCCTGCAGAAAGCAAAACCTCTCGCTGACCTTGACATCTGCCACCAAAAGACCCACTTCTTCCCAGGCCTTGGGAAACCAACCAGAAAATGTGCTTCAACCCTCCAGGCCATCATGAACACGGCCAGGAGTGACACTGGTAGGCTGGAAAAGCTGACGAAATTTCACACAAAAATTGAAGTGAAAGAATTCTTTCTTATACTCTCCTACTCTTCACTCAACACTGATTAGTACATTAAAGAGTTTTATTGAACCCTGGCAGTTAAACGGAAAGCTTTCTTGTTGTAACACTGAAAGAAGGGACAGATTTTCCAACAGCTGTCTAATATCTCTGTCAACATGGAAATGAAATAGATTTAAGGACCTCAGAAAAGCATCCGAACATTTAGTGCCCAGTAATAATGCATTCCAATTTCCACTTGCAGAAACTGGAATTACTCTCAGTCTGTTCTACCAGCTTTAAAAATAAACATCTGGCACAACTTTATTTTTAGAAAGGAAAAAATAATCTAAAAGCAGGCTACTAGCTGACCATCTCTTTATTAACCCAGCTACAGAGACACAGTGTTTGAAAAATGCTGGTGTGAACCTGTGTGTCATGTCCAGGCCTATGGGGGAAAAAGGGGTAACAATAAGTAGCCAAATAAGAGAATAAATGCGGGTTGATTTCAGTGGAATTTGTGAAACACACCAGAACCCTTCAGATCTGTGTACAGCAGTGCTCAGATCAATGAACAAAGTAAAAAAACATCACGGTGTTTCCATCCTCCAGCTGCACACAGCACTCCTTGTTCTTAGATCAAGGCACTGTGATAAAGAAAGATCAAGCAAACGTAGCCTGAGGACCTGTGAACAGATGTCAGCTGCTTTCTTTGGTCCAGTCCAGCCTGCTACAGTTCATATCTTAAAACCAACAAGATTAAGCAATTACTCCCTATACGCTTGTTATTGTTGTCCAATAAAGCAGCATCTAAAATAATAGCTTTTCTCTTGCCACCCAAGGTTGAGTACTGCAAAAAAATGTGTAGAAACTGATTAGGTTAGAGAGATATAGGTCTGCATAAATAATTGCTGAAAGCCGACTAAGTCAAAATAATAATAGCAGAGAAAATTAACTTTCAGATAGGAAACTACCAGTCTATGCTCTCATTTGTATACTGAAGTTTAATTCAGCAAATGAAGAATACAATTCTTGGGACAAAATAGATAACCCTTGGATTTATGGTGATAGCTGTCACAAAAACCAGGTCTACCTCGAGATCAATTTGCCTTCAGAAGATTTAAATTAATTTTTTTTTATTATCATTATTATCATGGAACATGTTAAGATTTATACACCATTTCTTGTTTGGTTTGCTCTGTATGTCAGCAAGGGAATCTAGATTTACAGATAATTAGGTAGAATGCTTGTAGAAATTCAAGAATTCCTTTTATGCAGTTGAAAGGTGTCTTTCTTTCCTTGAGTTTCTTTTTTTTTTCCTGGCTCCTATCTGTCATCAGTTACTTTCTTCAGAACTGGCACGCTGTACAGAGTAGACTTCTCCTTCAATAAATATCACTGTAGTCATTAAAGATCATCACTTCTCCGTGCAGTCAACAACAATTTGAATGTGGAAACCTTCATGACAATCCTTCCTGCCACGGGAGAGTAAATATCTTCGGTCAGTATCTCATCTCTTCAAGGTCTCTCTTCCTGGTCTTGAAATAATATTTATAGCCCCATTTTTCTTGTCAGTGCCATTCCCTCTTCACAAGAAGGAGCCAGTTCAGAGTAATCATTACCACCATGTTTTATGCAGGAGTCTACATCTAATAGCAAACACTCCTTCTGGGCTGAGTTGATGAGAGCAGTGTTGTGTCTGCTGAGCACTTCTGCTGTCTCTGCCTAGCTCATTCAGCCTGGCCTTTTGGTCTCCTCTTCAATTTTTACTTCAGTTTCTGTATGGAGAAATGGATATGTTTCAAGTAATCTGACAGGTTCTCTCTCCTTCCTGACTATTTTATTATTTTCAGTGAAATGTATTTTGTACAGCTTCTTTTGCTCATCATCATCAAAACCAAAGAAGTAGATTTTTTCTGGCAAGTGAAAAAAGTCTGACAATTCTGTATTCAGGACTGCATGCAGTCAAGTTAAATGACACTGTCCACTATGAAAACAAACAAAGTGCACAAAACACTCCCCAAAATCTGATGTTTCAAAGGGGCTTTTCTAACAACTGGGCTGCAGCTGATGGTACAATGCATCACTTTTCACTTCAGTAAAAACCTTTTCTTATACTTCCAGATGAACAAATGTATGACTCCTTATCTACTAGTAGCAAAAACCTTTCTGTATTTTCATTCACATGCAGAACCTAATTTGGATTGTGTACCCCGATGAACTTGCAGCACTTGTGAGACATACCAGCACCAAACTTAGAAAGTTTTTATTTTGGGGAGTGTTTCTGCATAATATTTATACTGAGCCTGAGGTTACAGAGTACATGTCTGAAGGCAGACTATTTGGGACACTACAAATCACCTAAACATAGTCCACAGGAACAAAAAAGGAGCAGTCCCAGAGTCCTTGTTATCTATCACATAGGAAACTTGGAAAGATATAGGTAACAGAGAAAATGTGAATCGTTATGAATATTTTTTAAAATGTGGTTCTGCATCATCATCCCCATCCCCACCCTTACTGCCAAGGGTGGCTCATTGGTTTGGTGACATCTATGATCTTTGCCCCTCAGTGTTGATGAAAACTCTTGCCTAATACCACAAAGAAGTGAAGTTGACTTGAGGTAGATTTTGAAGGTAATGAAGTACTTTACTTGTCATCATGCACTCCATTGCAGACTCTCCCTACTTTATTGCAATCATCATGTTCTTCTTAAAGTTTTGCAGTCTTCTTTAGCTTGTGGCTTCCTCCCTTCCCTCCCTGCCTGTTCTACAAAGATTTAAGTCAGTGCAGTTTCAAAAGAAGGTGGGAAAATATCAAAAAGGCAATCAAAGATCAGAAGGCAGAATAAAAGAATTGTGACTCTATGTGTATGCTTTAAATTTCAGGAATATTAAGGAATCTTACTATTATTAAAACTGCACAAGAGGAAATTCTCATGTGTTAAGAAACTCCATCAATACCTACAATTGGCAATGTTGATTGGGCTTCTTACAGAGGTCCACAAAGCACTGAACACCACAAGGCTTCCTGTATCCAGAGCTTTAAAATATGCAAGAGCATCCTGTTCCTATTAGATGCCCAATATTCATATCTGAAATCACATTTTGGCCACAAAAGGGAAATTATTAACCCATCACTCACCATTTTCTATGGTAATTAAGGAGTTGCTCTAAATTGAACATTGCAAATTTTCCATGTGTCAATTTGCTGCCACTTTTTAGTGCACTAGCTGAGGACTCCAGAAATCAAAGAGATGCAGCTTCAAGCTTCAAACATGAATACCTAGAGCTGTGCTGTTCTGAATTATAATGGACATAGAGATGAAGGTTTACATTTTTTTCCTGCAGACTCCTTCACATGAGTGTGTTTGATGCTTTCTTCTACTAGATCTGAAGCTGGGATTGAGTAATGAATAAACATATCTTATTGAAACAACTTTGACATTTCAACTAAGTTTACACATTAATTAAGATAAGGTTGTCCTAGCCCCCCCCCCAAGAGGATCAGAAATCTGAGAGAGCCTGGTGGTTGAAGTATAGTATAAAAAGCTGTATGAACACTTTGTTAAATGCACAGATTTAACCCCGCTGGTTTGCTCCTAATCATTATTAATTGCCTCCAGTGGTGGACATTAATTTCCCTATTGCAGCAACATGCATCTTGAGTTTGAGCATATCCTAATATATCAAGTGGGACAGGTGATATAATTCAGCTGGTCACAGCTGGAAAGAAGACAGCCACCCACATGCAAGCAGTCTGTCAGCCTTAGTTACGCTGCAGACACCACCACAGCCTCCATAACAACATTGTACATTTATCTCTGGGGATAACTTTACAAGAAGTACAGCCGATCAGTTCATCCCATTTAATCTGCTATTGTCTTATCAGGAATAAGACTGCTTTAGCCTGGGCTTTAGCTCTGAATTTGGGAGGGGAAAAAATTGCACCTGTGGCTGGTTGCACAGGAGAGCCTGACCCTCTCCTGGTTGCTAGAAAGGGGAGGGAGTTGGTGCAATGTCCCAAAACAGGGCATGCCCCAGTAGCCACAAGTCCACATCTGGACCGTGAGAGATTTGCGTTCACATCCCTGAAGCACCCAGTTCAGACTGGAACCCACTTGCCAAGCGTTGTATTTGTAGGCTTGTGTAATGGTCACTGTGCCAGAGCAGCTCTCTCAGTAAATTAACCACTTCCATGTGTGTACAGGGACAGGAGAAGTCGATATAATTCCACCTTGGAAGAGGCTGGTGGCAAGAGCCTCATTTGAAGGCATTAGATGCAGCTGCAAAAGCCTGCTCAGCCCATAGTCCTGGTGGGAGGAGAATGTGCCTCGCTGTCTGCTTTCAGGCAGAAGTTTTCATTCTGGACTCAGGAGGGGCATACATTTCCACAAGAAGTTTCTGGGTGTAGAGATGGCACATATCCAGGTGAAGAATGCTTCCTTGAGAAAAAAAGAAAAAAAACACTTGCCCAAGTGTCCTGATTATCTAGTTAATGAAACATGCAAATTACTGCTAGCTCAGAGTTCCTTTCCCAGTATGCCCCATAACTACACCTCAGCAGCTGTTATGGTGTATGCACTGAATTTAAGCGAGAAGATAAAGGAAGTCTGAGGAAACAAAAGACTGCATAAAAGGATATTGGGATTTGGCCCTGAGGAAAGATGAGGATTTAAACTAAGCAGAACCAGGTTCCACAGTTGCCTTTCTTAACTGTAATTAACTTTAATTTTCCAGGTTACAATTACCCTTATTTGTAGCAACCAGCAATAGATTAGCCATAGAATTGTTTAGCACTTGGTTTAATAAGTATGCACAAGTTTGTTTGCCTGTTCAAACCCTTATCCAAATATGCAAAATACATTTGTCCAGAAAAAAGGAAAAAATTAGGGTGATGAAAAATTTTGGAACAAGGTCTTCCATTTACAATTTTTCAGTGAATTGTGAAAGCACATATCCAAATGGTACTTCCTTTTTAATACAAAACAAAGAATGTATTTTTTGAACCTAAGTGTCATGCTCCATTTCAAGAGACTTTCAGTCAGTTCTTATTCAGACCCCCTTGGTGATTCCTGGTAACTACTTTGCTCTTGAGTTCACCACTATAAAAGTAAAGTGGAAGAGCTTAAAAAGGCAACTCAGTTATTTAGCAGAACAAGTCTTGTTGTAATAGACTGATATGAACTTGATGGTCCTTCTTTCTGGTTCTTAGTTCTTGTGCCTTTCAAATTATCCTAATCATATAGGTGTAATCCTGCAAATTCTTGCTGCATTTTGCAGATATGCCTTATCATTCAAGGATGGCACCATACAAGAGCAGTTGTTTAATGAATCAGAACATTGAGGTGAAACTAGTCCTTAGCATCTTAGCATATAATAACATTTTACACCAAGCCTAAAAGCATTATTTAGTGGGGTTTTAAATGTTCAATCATTAGGCTTGATGCATTTAGCCCAGGTGAAAATTGTGAGTACTAGAGATAAAGGAAAAATGTGTTTACGTGGCTTTGAAAAGGTTTAATTCTTCACCGTGTCTGTGAATTGTTCCATACCAAACGGTACCTTGGTAATTAGATCTCCATTTCCTTAAAGGGGACATTTTGTCCTGACAACATCTAAATTACGTTGTTTTCTTTTTCTGTTGGGACAACACATTGTCAAAGTGAATCACAGTGAATTCTCTCTGTCTCCTGACTTTGATCCCTGCTTTTTTCCCATAGAAGAGCCCAGGCTGCGGCTCGGCAGAGTGCCAGTGTTGATCAGCTACTGCAGGCATCCAGGACTTGTTTACCTCTTTCTTGTTCCCCAGCTTTGCTGGAAGAGCCGGCATTCCACTTGCAGCAGATGGGTCTTGATCTGTCTCAGCCTTCCTTGGAAAACTCTGTCTGCTTAGCTGTGGACAGCTTTATATTTCATCTGGACTGGCACCTGGTTTGGAGGTCTGGAACACCGTGTTTATGCTTGTCTCATCTGTTTTTTACCACTTCTAAGGCATGCTGTTTTACAATCCAGGAACCAACTAAAGGCTTTAGTAGATGAGAGATTTGCTACAAAATCCAAGAAGAGAGGAAAACAATTCTGGATATGCTGCAGTTGCTGTCATGAACTTAGACAAGATCGGGTTTTTTCTTGTTATCTAGGCAGCAGGAGCCTTTGGGTTAAGCTGCCAGTGCAAGTCCATCACAAATGTCTCTGCCAACCTGTGAATCAGATGCTCATGATCAAAAAGGGTGAAGTAAACTGTTGGGCTGCCAGTTTTGGATAGCTTGGCTGAACAGCCTTGTTTCAGCTAGAACTGTTATTTATGAGTTATCACAGAAGATTCCAGTGTTACGATCACTGTTGTTAACACGAGTTTAAAGGAACAAAGGCTTTGTACTAAAAAGGAAACAGTCAGGAAAAAGCCTCACACAGTGGTATGTGGGCTGAATTCCTTACAGCAATATACATTTCCCTCTTAATTAAAATAGTTGTTAAACTGTGGAACTAGACATTGATGCAATATGTTGTTCCCATTCTAGAAATACATTCACTAAGAGTTAATAAATAATCTATGTGTTCTAATCTTTTAAAGTCATTTCAGAGGGATGAAGTCATCTGCTATAATTGTAAATGCAGTACCTCTGCCTTCACTGCATTCAAATGTAAAGGTGAGAAGCCGATTAGAGGTGCTGGGTTGCTAGAGATAGATGCTCCAATTTAAATGCCACAGCATTTGTTTCTAACAAATTGAGACACTAGAATAATGCTTCCTTCTATTGTAAGGTTTTAGTCCTGGATTTCTACCTGCTTACCCCAGATTTAGCTTGGAAAAGGGATAAATTTTCTTCTTACTAAATTTGCAAGGATTGCTGCAATCAATACAGGCTGCCTAAATAGACCAGATTTCCCAACTACACAGCACTAGTTACCCAGTGCCAGACCTGCATCTCATTCTTATTCTGACATATGAGGTGAGTCTTGCTGCAGAAGCACAGTTAAAGCTGCTTTTGATGAATGTAAGGGCATTGTTCTTCTTTACTTTGCTTTCCTTTAAAGAGGAGTTGAGCCGACTTACCTGGAAAATCAAGCCTTCCACATGTCCAGTTTCAGTCCAATTTCAGATCCTAAACTGAAAGTACATGTCAGGCTGTAAATCTCCCAAAGTAGTGGGGTGACCAGTCATTGCTGAGTTTGGTTTCCCCCTTCCAGACTGCTACCAGTCTTGGGATAACTCACTTAAAACTAGCTTGTGGGTGACTTAGTTGTCCAGCAATTGCAATCAGAACTGCAGCGTAGATGCTTTAATCTCTGATACCCATGCTTCCATAAGCAGGTTTAATTCTCTTGTTGACAGTCAAATTAGCTGACACAATGCTGTCAGTAGGTGCAGGCAAGGATAAACCACACCAAGCTTCAGATTCACTCAGCTCCTGTCAGTTGTTCACTCGTGACAAAATGTCACGGTTTGGAGCATGACTCCTTCTCATCTGTAGCGAGTAGTGAGTTTTAATTGAAATTGTATAATCAAAGGGCTGCACTAAAGCATTGCTAATTTTCTTGGTGATCTGAAGTCTAAAGGGAATGACTTTAATGAAGCAGAGAGCCCAGGAACTCCCCAGCTAAAGTCCTACCTAAAAGAAAACTCAAGCACACTTGAAAGTGCAGAAATACTCAGAGCAAAGATCAAGCTTCCCTTGCACCTCCTGGAGTGTAACAGAAATGATACTCAGTGGAGATCCAGCCCTGGCTAAATCTCATGCAGCGGAAATGAAAGACAGGCTGCACCACTTTCCTAGGTCATTCAATACCCCAGCATTTTATGTGAATATCAATGGCAGCATTGTCCAGTGTGTACATTATATAGAGACAGTCAAAAATGGTATATCAATGATAGCATCTTTAATAGCCATAAAAATAAAGTGAGGAAGACAGAGGGTGATAAATAAGGAACAGCCTGTATTGATCCATCTGCATTTGGTTTGTTAGATTTCTTATACAGTTCATGGGAACAAAAATCTGTCAGTTTTTCCTCCTTCAAAATAAACTGCTTTCCATTAACAGGCAGCAGATGATCTCATGGGTTTTAAGGAAACATGCAAGAGGGATCTGCAAAAGAGGATATGATGAAGATTATTAATATAGCTATAAATTTCATCAGCCTTTCCTCTTGAAACTTGGACAACTGCACTAAGCAATAACAATAATAATAATTGTCTGAAGCTCTTCTGTATCTCTGTAACCTCTCTATGACACTCATGGTAGCTTTAAAAGTGGTGCTTAAGCCCACCTGATAGGAAAATATCACTTGCAATGCCTCAAGTGTGCATTAATCCAGGATCACACATGAGGCAGCTTATCTGGATCCCCTCCAGCCTGTCCACATATTTGCATAGCAGGGACTAAAACTGAACAGAGTATTCCAGGTGTGTCCTGGCAAGCTGTGCTAGTTTTGCCTGTGGTAGAGTTAATTTTCTTCACAGTGGCTACTACAGGTCTGTGTTTTGGATTTGTATGAGAACACAATTGATAATATAGAGATATTTTTGCTGTTGTTGAGCAGGGCTTGAACAGAGCCAAAGCCTTTTCTGCTTTTTGTACTGCCGTGCTGGTGGGGGGCTGGGGTGCATGGGAAACTGGGAGGAAACACAGCTGGGACAGCTGATCCCAACTGACCAAAGGGATAATCCAGACCATGGGACATCATGCTCAGTACATAAAGTGGGGGGAAGAAGCAGGAAGGGAGGGGCACTTGGAGCTCTGGCATTTGTCTTCCCAAGTAACTGTTATGTGTGATGGGGCCCTGGTCTCCTGGAATTGCTGAACACCTACCTGTGAATTAGTTCCTTGTTTTGCTTTGCTTGCATGCATGGCCCTTACTTTCTATATTGAACTGTATTTATCTCAATCTATGAGCTTTCTAGATTTCATGCTTACTACATTCTCCCTGGTCCCACTGGTAGGGGAATGACCAAGCAACTGCATGGCCCTTGGCTCTGTCTGGTGTTAATCCACAACACAACCTCTGACTACAGTGGGATAATGGCTTTTTTATCTCAGCTGGTGATGTTCTTGTTGATGTAATCCTGTATCCTGTTGGTTTTCTTTGCTGCAGAAATACACAGTTCACTCATACTGATCTTGTTGTCCACCAGGGACCCCCAGGTCCCTTTTCCATAGAGCTCGTCCCCAGCTGGACGAGCTGGATCCCGGTCTGTGCTGCAGTTTTGCATTATGTTTTCCTAGGTGTAAGACCTTACACTTGTCTTTGTTGAACTTCACCAGTTTCTAGTCAGACCAGTCTTATCTTATCCAGGTCTTCCTTCAGGGGAGCTCTCCCTTCTGGAGTGTCCACTACACCACTCAGTTTGGTACAATGGTAGACTTTGTCAGAGTATATTCAATTCCATCTTCCAGCCTAAAGGTGTACACTGGTTTTGGCAGGTTATGATAAATGTCAAAGTCTGTTCAGAGGCAAGTACATAGAGGATTTTGGAATATGTGTGTATGTGTGTTTGGTGGGCTCCATACATTCTCTAATATGTAAAATATTTTAGCCATTGAGACCCCAGATGCTTGAGGCTGCATTCCCAGAGCATGTGGGAGGTCTTTCACAGGGCTTCTTTTTACCTCATTGGAGAGGATAAGCATTGAGTGCACACTATTTACCTTCCAGCCAGACATCTGCTTACATATTTTGGAGGGGAACAGCAACATTTCTAATAAAGACAGCACTAAGGAAATGGCTCAGAAATGCTCCCTATTTTCAGTTAATTCAAACTGTCCAACAGCTTAATTTCTGCTGTGTTTGGAGCGTGATGCAGTTCTGATATGTCACATTGCATTAGGACTTTGCACATGCTATTTGCCCATCTCAGTTTCAGGCTTCCTGCAGTATGAACAAACACACTTATTTTCTTATCAGATTCCCAGTTCATGCCCCTGAATCAGAGAAGGAATAAAGCCCTTTTATAGGAAGTAAGACACAAAAAGCTTCTAGAAGCCCTCTGCTGCCACAGTTCACCAGCTCCTTAAATTCCAGTTACTTCACTTTTTTTCCCTCAAAGAAATATTATTGAAGCCCACTACTGACTTGAACTCCTTTTCAAGTGAGTGTGAGATGAACAGAGGAGGGAGCATCAGCCAAAAACCTCACTATGCTACCTTGCAGACCATTTTCCACCTTGAAGCTGGTGGTGGTATGTGACACCCAATACTGACAGCCAGGGTGCAAATCCTGCCGTTTCATTTGGAGGGCATCACTTCACATATATGATGCTCATGTGTTGAAATGCATTGTGTTCTAAGCAAGCTCACCCTCTAAGAAGAGTGTGATGGCATCTACACTGCCTGTAGTCCCAAACTCATGCTGATTTCTAGACCATACCATGGGATTGACAGATGGATGATCCCAGGTCAGTTCTGTCAGCCTGATGGAGCAAACAGCTGAATTCCAGCACCTGGAAATGGGCTGAGTTTTGGAGAGACAGTAGCTGGTACAGCCCTTCTGCTGCATGCCTCTTCAGCTTCCCCATGTGTTTTACACTACTGTACAGTGTATTTTAAAATAGTTTCCAGCACTGCTTCAAGGAGGGAGTTGAAAAAGTGTCAGGCAATATTGCTATAAACAATCCTTTAACTCCATATCATTGTTTGACAGATTTGAGTTCTTTATCCTGCTTGTTTATCACACATGCACAGACACACAGACACACATGCACAGACAGACACATAGACATACACTTACAAAACCTCTGTAGTGTAATGCTGTGGTACTCTCTTTGTCCTTGCATCCTTTCCCCTAATATTTATGACCCATTTTCAAAGGCATGCACTGGTATCTGATGATCTGTGTCTTTTCAAGTCTGCATACAGACGTGCAATCTCACTGTCTGGGTAATGCTTCCAACGGACAGCCTTCCAACAGACTCACTTTCCTCTTCCATCCTTTGCCCTCGTCCCATGGATAAAAATGACTGATGGAGCCCATTACTTATCTATCAGATAATAGATCTACTTTGACACAGATTCCTTATAAAGCCTGCTCTTAGCAAAATCTGTTCTGGACATCAAGAAGGCACTGGGCTACAACGTTGCTTTTGTTGGTAGGTTAATTTAGCATTTAAATTCTTTTTCTCTACTGACTTTTTTGTGGAAAATTGGCCCACTATGTACAGCAGAATTTAACTGATCCATGCTCCTGTGATAAAAAAAAGTCTGTGTTACAGTGAAAAAATTCTCCCCATAAGGCTGACAGCAATGGGTCTTGTAGACAAGATTAAGATGCATTCAGCAAAATCCTGACACCAAAACTGGAAAAAGATGGCAACATGAAAAGGGATTTAGTTACTTTTTGTTAGTTCTACAGCATTTCTAGTGATTATGAGAGACAAGCAATTGTGCTTTTTAAATTTGACCACGTTTCAAAGTGCTGTGCACTAGTGCACCAAGCTCAGAACAGTTCAAGCCCTGAAAACCTTCAAATGAACTTCAAGAAGCTCAACTCACTTCTATGCTTTGGGCTGTGCTTCTGCCCTGCCCTGGCAGGGCCTGAGATCCTCTAGCACATTGTGTTTTCCATACACATCAAACCCTTGTGAGTATTCAAACCCAGAGAAACTCACATATGCTGGCCAGGTCATGGTGCATTTTTGATGACTGGAAAGATTCTCCCAGATTAAATTCCAGAGCTCCAAACCCAGGCCAACATTTCTAACACAAAGAATTCCCAAGCCACAGCATCTGGAGCTACAGCAATCATTGCAGAGCCTGCTTATCAGACAAAGAGCCTCACACAGCCTGATGAAAAACTCCCATCCACTTTGTCCATCACATCAGAACACAGAGCAGAGCAGCCTGGGGGGGCAGCCAGGGCCATACCCCAGCACTGCCTCCCATCAGTGTCTGCATGGGGGAACCTGCCTGGGTGATGGCTGCATGCCTGCTGCTCCGGGCAGGGAAGTGTGTCTGCAGCTCTGCTGGGTGTCTGGCTCTTCCCTAGCCTTATGGGGACATTTATTTTGCATTCTTTTTTCCTACAGAGTGGTGTGCCTGCTCCTTGGGGGCTGCGAGGATTAGGAAAAAAGAGAGTGGCTGAGGCTGCTGGGTATACATTTTTGTGGGGGAGGTATAGGTTACTACAGTTTCCAATTTGGCAGAGCTCCCAGAAATAGCTCTTGCAGAAATATATATCCCTGAAATGACCTAAAAATAACCCAGTGGCAACCTGAAGTGTATATAAAGTTGGAAGAAGCAGAAGTTATAAAACACACTAGTCTCCCTGTGTCTGAGTCCCAGGGAGCACCTTCATGGTGGTGTTGTTCCAGACCATATTGTGCCTCACCCCTTCACACCACAACTCTCTGCTCCTGGTTTGAAGGACTTGTCTTGAAAGCTGCAGAAAGACTGATGTTGCCTTGGTTGACTGGCAGTCACCCATGCCTTTGGAGAACAGTTTACTTGTGCATAGGAAATGAGACCCTCGTGAGATACAAGTTCTTGTGGGAACAAAGGACCACTGCTCTTCACAAATGTTATAAAGAACTCAAAGTAAAAAACAACAACAACAACAACAAAACAGCTTCTCTTATATACCATTAGTTTTAATACTACCTGCTGTACAGAGATAGAGTTAAATTAGCTTCAGCAGGTTTATCTCCTTTTTTAATAGCGATCTCAAAGTCAGCAGAGTCCTTCACAATTCCATATCCAAAATAATATATAAATATATTGAGAAATTTGCATGAAATGGTCAGTCTGACAAACCTTATTTCACATCTCCAGACAAAGGCAAATGAAAATCAAGAATCTCTGCAGCCTCCATTCTGAAAAAAAAAAAAGAGAAAGAAAAGAATCTTATCGAATAAATTACACTTGAAGAGGCAGCAGTGTTTCTTTAATGGTCAAAGATTGATTCTCAGGACCAGAAGCCTGAACCAGTGAACAGAGTATCTGCTTCTGTCTGCCTCATCCTGAGAGATCTTCACAGCAGAGCTGAGTAAATAATTCGCAGTAGATAATTTACCTGCACAAAAGCTTTCTTTTTTTCACTTACCGAATGTCAGTACCTTGATTGTGGCTTCCTCTAATTTATTTGTAATTCAAATTTACTTGTCCAATTTATTATCTTTCTTTTTTTCCTAACAGGTCAGATAGACTGTGAAGGGTCTGCTACAAGTATTTCAACCTGCCTGTTCAAAAGAGAGCTGAGTTCATCATGAATAGTATCAGACAGCTTCATGGGTTTTTTTCCCTCTATCCACAGGAATGCAAATTTTGTGATCAGAGGAAGAGCTTTGGGTTGATAATAAAAATTTTATTCTTCTGGATAAAACCTCAGGGGTTTTCCTCAGAGCTTCAACCTTAGAAAAATGGTGGTACTGCAGTCTCTGTTGTCTCTGTGCAGAGCTGAAATGAAATCTTTTTATTACATTCACTCGAAATAATGGCACCTGCTAGTTCAGGCACAGTCGAAACCTCATTCACTTGCCTGTGTGCCTGGGCTCTAGAAAAATTTCCCAATGAACTTGAACTCCCACTGTGTTAAGCAGTGTCCCTTTTAAATGTAGTAATTGCAGAACAGAGATTGAAGAGAAATGGTCACAGCAGTGGCGGATGAAGAGTTTTTGTCCCTCATTAGGTTTAAGCTCGAGGCTGTGGTAGAGCTTTGTCATCTCAGCCCAGCACTTCTGCTATGTGGCAGTATTCGAGCGGGCAGACTTCAATGGGCTTCTCATGGACGCTCATGCAGGCTGGGCTCCATCTCTAACATCTGCAGAGAGCAAACAGCAAAGACCTGGGAAGCCTGAGCAAAGGGAAGCCATTTTCAAACCACCAGCAACACTGGTCCACCTAATGCAATTGCTGTCTTGGCCCCTGGATGTGAAAGTTGATTAAAAAAACCAACAAACCAAAGCCAGAAACAAACTGGCGACATCCAGCCAGATGTTAATGAGAGACCAGCTTTTAATGTTTGTTGCTATTCACACTGCTGTGTAACACCACTGCTTCCTTCAACTTACATAATCAGATATAATCAGTGAACATGCTCATACAAATTTGAGCAGAGGGTGAATTTGTAGATCAGGACTTCTCAGTTAGAGTGGGCTTGAACTAGAAAGATGAATAATCCTTTTCAGAAATTACCATCTCAGATAGAATTTCTGCAACTTTTATTTTAATTTCTATAATTATATTGGGTAAAACCCAATAAAAATTAGACAAAACTTGGAAAGTTTGGTTATTGTTTGCTAGTGTGGATGTATGAGGGATGATGTGTATGTATGTGGTTTGGGTTTTTAAAATCCTAGTGGTCCATAGCCATTTTCCCTTGCTGAGGGCTCTGGCCATGGGTTGACAAGTAAATTTCTGGAGGGCCAAACACATCCAAGTGTGGATAAGCAGAGATAAAGGCTTCATGTGGCAAAAGAATGTGATCCAGTTTTGTCTAAAATCTCAAATGAAGTGCCCACTCTGTTGGGCTGACAGTGCTCACCACTCCAGTGCAATTGCCTCTGAAACCCACGGGACTGATTTTCCTGTCTTTTGCTCCTTATTTTCACAGGCCTTTTCATTTCTCATCCCTGATCTTAGGTGAGAGGAAAGCACCAAATTCATGCAAGAGGGCCACACTTCTGCAAGGCAGAGCAGACTCCCAGCAGAAGCCCCTTTTTGGAGCACCTCGAGGCTGCCCAGTGCGATGGTATCCCTGAGGAGCACCCAGCTCAGCATCCCACCTCAGCCCTGCCAGCCTCTGGGGCAGCACAGCCTCAGCTACATCGCTCCAAGGACAAGGAGATGAAACATCCACATGCCCACACTCCAGATCCAGCAGGGCATGGGCTCTCAGTTGTGATCCCTGAGACCTCAGCAAGAGGAGTCCTCTGTGAGCCATTTCTTCTTGACATAAAATGGAGCAGGCTGCCTATCTGGCTGACTGACAGCTGAGAGGCTTTTAATGAGCATCTCTCCTCCCTGGCAGCACTTGCTGAATGAGACCTCAGCTGGGAGAGAGAACAACAGTGCTGGGCTGAATTACCCTGAATTATTCTTTGCCCTTCTAAAAAGGTATAACTGCTATTTAGAAAGGTTCATAAACCAACAATGCATCCAGCATATAAAAGACAGAAAAAAAATCACTCCATGAACCTATATTTTAAAATAAATTCTATTTATCCCAATTGACCCTTTTCTGAACCACTAATAGAACAAACCTTCATGATAAAAGCTGAGGAGTGATGGGAAGAAACCAAGGCCTTGTGGATAATTCAGGAATCATAGGCCATGCATGGGAAATGGTACTGAAAAATGCATGAGAACCATTTTATTAAAAAAAAATGGACTGTGGAATGCTAGCTTGCTTGGAAGAATCAAAATCAATAAATAGAAAGATGCAAAACTGCGAAGAGCCTGAAACTGAGAGCAGAAAGCTCACAAAAACCTGATTGAATTGGAAAAGAACAGACACTGGAATTTTTCAGAGAGGGGAAAAGGAGCTGTAGGGACATACCTGAAAAAGATGCTGTGTTTGACACATGGCCAAGGTTAGAGCACAGAAGGAGGCTGTAATCATCATCACAAGCAAAGATTTTTGCTCTGGAAGAAAAAGAAAAAAAAACGTTAGGTCTGAAAAAGCCAAAGCTGGAAGGAGTGTCACATCCAGCTCCCCTTCCTTGTGCTGTCTGGCCCTGAGCAGCTGCAGAGGGGAATGGTGACTGGAAGTCAGCACGACAGCTGTGGGGAATGAAGATGTACAGCAAAACACAGCCTGCCCGAGATGAGTGTGACATCGGTTTTGTGAGACTGTCATACTCAGACTAGTGTCCAGGAGCTGGAGATTATTGTAACAATGACATGGCAGCAGATTGAATTTCCTCAATGGCAAAGGCAAGCAGGAGAGACCAGGGATGAGTGTCAGCTGGAGCAAGCAGCAATGCTCACTGGTATGAGAAGTGCCAGCCTTCATGCTGCTCCTTGTTTTATTTTTTAACCACAAAAAATACATCACTTACAACACAGAGGATGACCAAATAAATACAGATGCTACACTTGAAATTCAAAGAAGACAGGGATTTTTTTCATGAAAAAACTATTTCATTTGCAGCTACGTCTATAAAGCAAGATTGAGGATGTTATTAGACATCAGACACTGCCCGTCTGGTGAAGTGTTTCCTGAGCCTGTAGGTATTCTTTGAGGAAAGTGAACTGGGTAATTGCCTTTCTCAGGGCATCAAACACAGGGATGGGGTGGGGTGCAGAGGCAGTAATGAAAAAGTAGTGCTGCACTGCCTGCCCGATGGTATAGCAGGGGTGTGTGTGCGCCTCTGTGCACACCTTCAACTAGCTTGGAAATCAAGTGACTGCTGCAGAGTCTCTTACCATTTTTAAAGAACTTCTCTGTTGTGTGTTTTAGTGGCAGATTTATAAAGGTAACAGTGAAATGAACTCAACACTGATGACACTTCCCAGGACTGGGAGGCAAAACATCCCCTAGCAGGAGGGAGCCAAGAGCCCAGGGGAGCCCTTGGCATGTCTCTTTGCCATCCTCCTGGCAGCCACCAGCATGAGAGACACATTTAGGGCCCAAGTCATCCCAGCTGATGCCAAGCTGTCAGACCCTAGTGGAAACCCTTGAGGCAGGAGATGATGGTCTCAGCTGGGAAGAAACAGTGCTTTAAAACCACCCTCACTCATGCAGGCTCCAGAGTCACACTGACTGCTCCAGGACTAAGCTGGAGAGAAGTGGGAAATTTACACTCTTCATGATGCCCACACAGTAAAACAAGATGCTCATTCAAATCCATGAGATTGGCATTTTCTTGTGATGAGGGCCAGAGTGCCTGTCTTGGGAAAATGGGAGGAAATACAGGCAGAATTTTGCAGTCCTGAACAAACACTGTCACCTCTACCCATCACTTTCTCTTCCTGAAAGTTCCCCTTGGTGGTCCCAGAGGTGTTAGTGTGTTCTTAAAACTTTTTGATATAATTGAAATCTGGTCAGCATGCGGTGAAGCCAAAGCACAAGCTGACAAGCACAGGACTGACCCTTCCATGTTGAGCATATCAGCCTTCCCCACAGAGATACGACTGGGAAGAAGGAAAAGCCTTTACAAAGCCACTGAAAATGGCTAAAATTTGAATTGCCTGAAAAGGGGAATTTTTTTGATAAAATAATACACTTAATTTTTTTGTTACACCTTAATTCAGAAGGAAAACCAAATCTTCCACTTAGATTTCTTTGAATTAGAGAAAGGAAATTCCATATGTAATTGTTTTGTTTTCTTCATGCTGTTGATAGCTTATGTACTGACGACTTTTGTGTTTGATGTTACAATGTCAAGAGGCAAGGCTGGGTCTTTAAAGTAATTTTTTTTTTAAATGAAAATGAATGAATTCTTTGTTCCTCTCATTTTGACATGCTCTGTGGAGAGTGTATGCTCAGCAAGTCTAAAACCTTTCAGGACAACCTGTCACAGCCTCTAGGAATAGACTAAATAAGTGTTAACCAAAGCATGAAATATGAAACACAAAAACACAAGACAGAATGAAGTGAAATTCTGCTCTGATTTTAGATCACGCATAAGCAGATTTCCTTGCTATAAGCAGAGGGGCTGATTTTTTTTCCTGTTTCCCTTGTGTTTTGCTTGTCTTTTCTTTTTCAGGGGAGGAAAAAAAATTTGAGGCATCTCAAAATATCTGACCTCCTCCAGATGAAATTCTTTCTGTTATTCTAGCTGGATCTGATAAACAATGAACAGAGAAAACTCTTCAGAAATGTGGTACATTTTTAGTGTTTACTTTCCTCTGTCTTTCTATCAATAATGTTGTCTGGTCAGAAGGTAGAAATAGCCCTCCATAGACAGCTTTAAAGATGAAGGGTCTAAAAGTCAACAGTTAAGTTCAGGACCAGTTTCCCATAAATATCATCCAGCCTTTAAGAAAAACCTTGGTAAAGTAGAACACTTATAGTGCCTTTTAAAAAGGAGATAGTCCTTGGCAGTGATATTGATATCTCCCATGGACATTTGCACATTGCACATATTTTTCAAATTTTCTATAATAAGGGAATTTTGAGAATTAAAAGAGCCTTGGTGAGTTGTTAGTAAGTGAAGTTCTTGCAGCTGCTACTTTACAGGTTTCAGTAAATCTCACACCTCCCAATATATTTCAGTCCCTGTTAGATCCTGCCTGCAAGCAGTTGTGTGACGCTGATGTCTTGCTGGAGAAAAGTTGCCAGAAAGCAAACAATGCTGTTTTTGTAGCAAGTGCAGTTACTTCTGCAGGCCACACATTATTTTCAGGTTTTAAGTCAGCCTTGCTCAAGAGACCAGTATAGCTGTCTCCTGAGGGGTCTCCTTCCATTGCCCTGAAACAGTCAGTGTTGCAGACAGCCAGAACTGGAGACAGGGCTGAGTGGATTCAAGGTGACAATTCACATTTCCTTTATTTTTGGAGTGCGTATGAATATCACCCCAGTACAGATTTCCTGTGTTTTTCCCCCTGCTTTATGGGGCCCTGCGGTCCTTTGCTGGTCAACCAGCTGTCAGTGCACACAAGAATGGCTGAGATTTGGAAATTCAGTCCATGCTTGTATGAATTCAAGCAGCTTACAGTGCTATGGAAAGCAGAGATGCCTTTCACTCTCCTTCCTGCATCCCCCGTACAAAGATGCCAAAAATCCCATTGCTTTCAGTAACAGACCTCACTGCAACATAGCTGCACCTGAAAAAAGAAGTATCACAGATGCACACTCTGCCTTGCAGCTTCAGCTGGGAGAAATGAGAGGCACAAGCTCTGGAAATAAATCTGCCCCTCGCTCAGCACCGACAAGTGTTCGTCCATCTGCCGTAAGCAGTCAAACTGTGAGTTCACTGATGTGATGTTACGGCAGCATAATCCACTGAGGCTTTTTGGGCTGTGATCCATGCCTGTGTGCTGCTCTCCCACAGCAGCGTTTGGGGGTGAGGGCTGAGGGACAGAGGGGCTCCTCAAGACGGGGCTGATGGAGCTGGGCAGCAGTGCTGTGAACGGATGGCTGGAGCAGAGGCGCTGCCTGACCACGCTAGTGCTTTCTGCCAGCAGCAATGATGGAGAAAGCTCTTGCAGCTGTCCCTCAAATCCCTCTGCCACATAGTCAAAACCCTTTCTTCTTCACAGCTCATCTGCAGTCACTTGTATCAGTTACCAGCCCCGGCACTGAACTTCTGCCTTAGTGCTTGGATATCAATTCCTTTTTTCATCACTTTCCCCCAGTGTCCTTAAATGGACACGAGATGAAGGTGATGGTAACGCATTCCCTGCAGCATCCACAGCATCCAGGCCGTGTGACCCATACACTGACAGAGGCCCACAGCCGTGGTTCAGATGGTGATGATACCCTCAAAGGAAGTTGCATTGCTCTGTGAGGTTTCCCAAAGGTTTTGCTGCTGATGGAGGGGCTGAGTAAGGGGAACTCTCCCACGCTGGCATCATTTAGTATCACTACCACTGCATTTACCAGACTGGGGCACCCCAGACAAATTTCTATCTCAGGGGTGAAGCAACACTAGGATCAGGAGACGAAAGCAATGTCTATCACAAACAAGGACATTGAAGAAAGTGTAGGGAAGATTACACACAAGTTGTAGCTCATTAAAGGAAAACATGCAGAGATATTTTTATGTTGTTGTTACTTATAAAAGAGTCAGTTAACATAGCTTATTATGGTAATTATAGCTGTGTAAAGAGAGACCTACAAAGATTACAGCACTTTAGTGCACCATCATCATAGCTTAAGTGAAACATATTTAGGACTCAAATAAGACATCTCCCACATACCTGACCAGGGGACAGAAAGTACAGAAGATCCTTGCATAAGCTGCTCAGGCTGCTCCAACACCTCCAGGGAGGCAGAAAAACTGTCAGTGTGGGCTCAGCACAAGGCAGAAGATTGGCCAGAGAAAGCTGGGATGTGGGACTGGCACTGCATGGTGGCCACAGGGCATCCAGGGTGGCAGGCAAGAGGGAACAGAGATGGACTGTGGGGAATGTGGTCTCCAGGGACATGATCTTACAATGAGTAAGCGGTTCAAAGATCTCTCCTTCATCACCTCCATCACTCTGTCTGATGTGGGGATCATCCATTGAGAAGGTGACTGAAGTGCCATGTTTGCCATGTGATCTGGCATCTCTAATAAATTCCCGTCTTACACCTCCAGTTTTCAGAAGCTGGGAGGAGTTCAACCATAGAATTTAATGACCCTGGTGGGATTTGCCATCCTTTAATTTATCCAATCCATTTCTGATACAGAATTTATGTTTTCACCCCTGGAGGTGGTGTCACCTCAGTCTGTGTACTCCTCTGCACCCAGATTTATGACAGCTTCTAGTTCAAAACTCCCCTGTAATTCTTTGCAGTGTAAATGCTAACTTCTTGGTCCTATTTGATTTTGGCAGTGCCCATCTTTGCTGGGTAGGCTGCTGCAAGAGTTTCCCAAAATCTTAAAAGCCCCAAACTCCTCTCTCAGCTCCTCACAGCTATCAGTATTTCTGTATGGCTCTGTACAGGGAGCATCTCAGAGAACAGCACCATGAAGTCTGCAGCCTGTTTATTCACTGTCACCCAACTGATCTTCCCTCACATTGTCAAATCTGTTATCTAGATACTTCATGAGATCTCCCACCTTCACCCCCACCATATGCATAGCAGTGGAACTCTCATAGCTATTCCAAATCTGATTTGGCCAGCATGGGCTCAGGAGTTAGCTTGTTTCTGGGGTAAACGAACTGATTGCAGTGCATATAACTTCCATAGGGTCATGGGGACTTTATCAGTGATGCTCAATGTAGTACTTTCAAACCCATTCCTCAGCTGGATTTTCACCTGTACATTGCTTCACTAACAGCTGTTTTGCTTTTCTTCGAATTATTTCTTTACTCAGTTTTCTGAGAAGCCAGAGCTGGAGAAGCCTGCAGCCATATCCTCTCCCACAGCTAAACTACTGCTGCAGCCAAATTATCCTCACTTGGACTGGCTCCCACAGTCCCAGGGGCACCCACTTCAGCACAAACTGTAAATGAGTCAATGCAGATCATGTTTTCTTATGAAGGAATACCATGCAGATTTGCATCCACACAACCTGATGCCAGTCTCCTGAAAGGAAGCACGGCATCAAACAAAGCATTACTCAGGTTGGGTTGTCAGCTGTGGTTTAAGTTATGTGAGAAGCCAGGCCAGCCAACAGCATCCATTTCACCCCTTAGCAAATATCCAGATGGTACTTGCTGAGCTGAGAGAAGTGTCCTTTCTAACCTCAGAGTTGATATGTGCAGCTCTTACTTACTTTTTAAATTCAATTGAAGAGTTTAGAAAGGGCACTTGGTGACATTTTTAGGGGCAGTGACACACAGGCCAAACAAAGGCATGCAAAAGCATGATGATCTGAGTTCCTGTGGTCAACACAAGCATTGACTGGCTGCACTGAGCTACTCACTTCAGGCCTCATTAAAAACTGGGGACAGTGTAGTTTGCAAATGTAAAACAAGTGGTTCAATCACAGTTTACTTGCTTAAGACTCTCTGCTGAGCACATCCTTACTCCCATTTAGCAGAAGCTACTGCATGCCACCCTGAAAAGCCACAGTGAATGTGCCCCTCTTTGGCTGCTGGTGGCTCTCCCACCTGCAGTAACACAAACAGGTAATATTGCTGAGCAGAAAACACAGGCACTTGTGAGGTCTTGTGCAAAAGTAGATGAGTGCAGTGTTCTGTCTGGGTGACAGAAGTGACTGATCCCAGGGGAGCGTGTTTAAAGCTCTGGCAGCGCCTGGGCCTCTGCAGCAACGCCGGCCCCGTCAGCCAGCACCCAATGCAGACATGATCTACATCCTGCACTTTTGGGCAGAAGCACCACTGGGGCTGCTACATTCTGCACTTTTGGGCAGAGACACCACTGGGGCTGCTACGCCCTGCACTTTTGGGCAGAGACACCACTGGGGCTGTTATATCCTGCACTTTTGGGCAGAGGCACTGCTGGGGCTGCTACACCCTGCACTTTTGGGCAGAGACACCACTGGGGCTGCTACATCTTGCACTTTTGGGCAGAGGCACCACTGGGGCTGCTACACCCTGCACTTTTGGGCAGAGGCACCACTGGGGCTGCTACATCTTGCACTTTTGGGCAGAGACACCACTGGGGCTGTTATATCCTGCACTTTTGGGCAGAGACACCGCTGGGGCTGTTATATCCTGCACTTTTGGGCAGAGGCACTGCTGGGGCTACTACACCCTGCACTTTTGGGTAGAGACACCACTGGGGCTGTTATATCCTGCACTTTTGGGCAGAGACACTGCTGGGGCTGTTATATCCTGCACTTTTGGGCAGAGGCACCGCTGGGGCTGCTACATCTTGCACTTTTGGGCAGAAGCACCACTAGGGCTGCTACACCCTGCACTTTTGGGCAGAGACACGGCTGGGGCTGACACTCGATCCACGTTATCTCAGGTGATCAGTTGAGCACCTTTGCTGCCGGCAGACCTGACTTACACCGGCAGAACAGGGAGCCAAAGCCAGCTTAGGTTTCTGCTTCTGCAGCCCCCAGCAGGTTCACTGACCCACCACAGCCAAGTCTGGTCTTGAAAACTGTTCTCCTTTACGGAGACAATTAAATCCCCCATGTGCAGCCTTGACATTAAAACACATTTCAATTTAAAAGCAATATTTAGTAATACAGTTGGGGTTTTTTTACCAGTTTATTTGGATGCCAGAATCCAGCAGAAACCTCAGGACTGGCTGATTCATGCCTGTTTCATTTTTCCTTTCAATCCATTTTCTCTGAAAAGGAGACATAAGCAGTGAAGCCAATATAGTTTTATTGGATCCAGTGCACTGCCACTAAAACAAATATATGTACACTCAGGCCACTACACTTTTATTAAAACAAATAGAATTTAATTCAAACCAGCATTCAATAGCTACAGATTTTGGTGGGTGGGTGGTTGGTTGGTTGGTTTTTTTTTTTTTTTTTTTGAGAGATGAAATTAAATCTTACCAATACTTTTGCTCAATATGTTTTCACAATCAGATTCATTTGACCTAGGCAATATATATTTATCACAGATAACACATTTTTATTAAAAAGAAATTTATAGAAACCAGGTTTCTTTTGGGTGTATAGACAGAAATCCCAACTCATTGTAAGATTAGACCAGAGGACAGACGGAAGAACCTTTATTATTTTTTATGCTGGTAAAAGACACTTCTACTTAAGGGGTCCTTTTGACTACTACACTTGGGGTGACAGATATCTTCTTAGAAATGAGGCTTTTACAAGTCAGTGTCTTGCTAGGTAAAATATACTGTTTACAGACCAGCACTGGAAAAAAACCCATAGCACTCAGTACAAACAAATGCATTCATCTAATGATTACAGTAGATTCAAACAAGAGCAAGGGAACTAGGGCTTGAATCAAGATGTATCTGCATAAGACAGTATCTAGAAGAAGCAGCCTGTGGTACTAATAATCTGAAAAAGATGCAGAAAAAAGCTCAATACAGAAATGAAACTGAGTTTTCATTTACAGTAGTGATGTTCATTTTATTTCATTTCCACACCTCTGTTTATAAATGAGATTTTTACAGATGCCAAAAGGAAGTACATTTCCTTTTGTCTCTAAGTGTTTCTGCAAATCAAGCCTAGGTGTCCGTATGTGTCTAATAGAAACCACAGCTTTATAAAAAACTCATTTTGCACTTCCAAAACCTTTCCAGTTCTTTATTCACTGTGACATATACTTTGATCTGGAGCAGTCATTGTGTTCCCTATTCTCTCTGCTTCAGAAAACAATGCAGAACTTAGGAAGAGTGCATGCCAAAATGTTCACCTTTCTTCTTGACAACATTTTGTAAGAGAAGGACTGATGCTACTCTGTAAGCAAAGCTGTTTTCTGCCCCTAAAAGGCAAACAGGGAAGGTTGTTGAGATGTGTTTGAGCAAGGGTGGAATGTACATTTCTGTCCAAGTCAGGAGAACCTGTGCACTTAATTCCCATGGGTTTAATCAAATTTCTTTTCCTCTGTTGTTAGTAAAGTTTGGGAAGAAAAAAAAAATCATAAACTTGTATGAAAATCAGCTGTAGCAGATCTTAATGGCCTCCTCTGAGCTCATAGTGGTAAGAGAAATGAGGATGCAGTGCTGCAGCCATCAGAGTGGTGCCCTGGCTGCATTCAGACCTGACACAGCTGGAAACAAGCACATCCACGAGCACTGAAGCACAATTTTGGTTTCTGCTGGAGAGCCCCCAAGGCTGACAGAAGACGTTTGGTGTATGAACATCTTGGTGTTGTGTCAGAAGGAGTGCATATAAATACACAGTGGCACAGGGAGGTTTAGTGAGGGCGTTATCCCCTGCTTTTTCTTCCTGTACCCTAAAAAGTATTATTGTCTTGTATTGACCTTCTCTCTTAAATCAAGGGCTCTCTCTGAGTGTCAGTCAGGAAAGCATCATTAGATAGCAGTGGTGGGGGAGCACTATCCCATCCATATGGGCTGAACAGCTGCCTTTGCAGACTTCCCAGCCAGGGGAGCAAAGGATTAAGTTCAAGACCCATATCCAGACATACTCCCCCACATTGTGCTGAGTGGCAGCATGGTGCAGGTGACAGAATGCTTTCTCTAGTTCCAATTCACTTTGTCAGAGACCAGCTACTTCTCCTTTGCCTTCTTCCCTGTGACAACATTTCCAGTCAACAGCTCAGCAGCTGCATCTGCCTGTCAGGCTTCTCCTCCCTGCCAGCCTGGTGCAGAGAGAGGAAAAAAACCCGACCCTACTCCAAACAATTTTAATTAATACTGACATTTATCAAGCTGCAGAGGAAGCAACTGCTGCTTGTTGCTTGGGTTTATGTGAAAATAGTAGAAATAAATGAAACTGTCATAAAGTTGTAGACCATCCTGTCTTCATTACATCTAATGCCTGGGAGAAACGAGTTGTGAGCAGCAAGAGATACAGGAGCTCATGGGGGGGCTGATGGACGGCTTTCTCACTGAGGCTTTCTCTGAAAAGCAGGCTTTTCCTAAACCATGCTGCCTTCTTCACATGTAGCATGTGGATCTGCTTGGGATATTGGACACAAGCTCTGCCCAGTGACCCAGTAAATACCACCCATGTCCCTGCTGTGTCACGTGCTGCTCCAGAGGTGGCAGATCCTGTCCCTCATGTGATTTGGGCACACTGTGCTCCTGATATTCTGACTCTGACTCAAAGCCCGTGTTGGAGTCCTCCCAACTGCTGTTCATTGCCTGCCTCACACCTGCTTCAGGACTGCAGGTCTGTCACCTGGAGGCACATACACCTTTGACAGGTCTGGTACGGGCTCACCATGGAGGAAAGGCCAAGCATCTGCACCATATTGATACAAAATGCAAATAGTACATGTTTTTCATTTCATGCAAATGTATAAGATCTCTGCATCTTTCCAAGCCATCTTGTCCATTTGCTGATCATTTATAAGCCTTTTAAATGTTGCTGTAAAAGCTGTAGTATTTATCACAGCTTTCTACCAGGGAAGCCTTTGGACATCCTACCTGCCTATTGAAAGCTTTTCCTTAAATTCCTCTGCAGCATTTATTTCCTAGCAGAAATGCAAATCCTAAAAGAGAATAATTTCATGCATCCTGACTCCTGGAGGTAGAAGAGAATTGCTCTTCCTCCACAGATGTGTTCCTGCATCCCAGGTGTCTTTTATTTTAGCTTAAAAGCAACAACAAAGAAATAAGGATATAAATAGAAAGACTTTGTATGATGGGTCAGTAGTGTATGTGATTTCCTTTGCAAGAACTAATATCTGACCTGATATGAATTGCTAACTGGTCCACTATATGCTTACAATATACCTTACCAAAAAATATTATCCCCAAAATATATCAAACCCAGTATCCTGTGAACCAGTTAAAAATAGACATTCTAAGCAAGGGACTTGTAGGTCAGGAGAAGCTTATCTGTAATCCCTCTGGGAAAAGCAAATCCTCCTGTGGCCCCAGAAAAGTCCAGTGCAATCCTCTTGGAGCAGAGAACTATGGTGTTGGTATGTTGTTTTTCTGAGAACCTGCAGCTCTGGATGCACACCAAGTACCTGCCTGAATGCCATTTTTGCCTTTAATTCCTCAAAGAGCCCCATCCTCCAGGAAGGAAGCCACATAAGCCCCACCAGGGTCTTCCCAAGCTCTGAAATAGAGCCAAAAGCAAAGAAAATCTCAAATCTCCCAGACTCATATTCAGACATACTGCGTGAGTGGAGTGATGAATTTCTGTAAAACACTCAGTAATTACAGAATCAGATCCTGATGGCAAATAGCTGTAGACCCTCAAAGCAATGGGCACCTCCTGCTGCTCACCCCCTCCTTGTACCCCTAGACACAGTCACATATGGTGTAAGACTAAGATCCTGTTGCAGCACACAAGAAGCCAGGATATCTGCTGTAATCCTTGCTTTTAATGCAATTGTTTAATATCATACAATAAAGCAGTCATCCCATAGTGACTTTCAAATGGGCCCACTCATTCTGAAAATGCACTGTGAGTGATAAATGATTCTTCCCAATATTGCTAAAGTGAAATCCACCTCTTTTTGTCTCCTTTAGCTCTAGCCAGCAGCAACTGTTGGCTGCTGATAGCTACAGACGGCACATTTCCCTTTCAGGAAACAAATATTGTTTTATTTTGTAGAAAAAAATATCCCCGGTAATGTCAGCTATAAAGTACAGTAACTGGTCTTCAGCAATACATTGAATTATACACACCTAACAGTATTGGAGACTATAAATTCATCAGATGGTACAGGCCAGGGGGCTTGAGGAGTGGAAGGGATTTGTCCCCCTCCGGGGAGAACTGTCACCCCAGTGCTGAGATATTGCTTGAGCAGTAACTCTCTGCGGGCAGAAAAGGCAGAACTTGCTGAGTCTGTTTGCAATGTGTTTATCTATTATTGACATTCAGATCCTGTAACAACTCAGGGAATAAAAATAGAAAATGTGCCCACTCAAAACATCTTTGGATCCTGAAATGACAAATTCCTACTGCAGGGAAGAGACTGGTTTGGTTCCTGCCAGTCCAGTTCCCATGGGAAAATACCTTGCCATATTCTGTGGTAAGTATTTAGAAATGCACATGATTGTGGGGATGTGTCAGAAAACATAAAAGAAAATCACAAGCAGTGATAATGTCACTGACATGGCATTAAAGCATACTTGCAGCTGTTCAGCAGAGTTACATCATGCAGAGTGATAAGGATGATATTTTTTGTTTCCTAGTATTTACTATTTATTTTTCTCTGATTTTGGAAACCTCGTTCTATTACTTTTTTCCCCCTGACTTTTTCTTCCAGCTTTTCTAAGTACCAGAAGGTGCCCTCTTAACAGCCTCTGAGCAATATTTCATATCAAGCCACCTTTGTGTTGACAAAACAAATTTAGGATTAAATCTCTTTTTAAACTGTATTTTAACAGAGAAATTTAAAAATTAATATGGAATGAAAAAAAATTGTATTTTTGGGGCAAAAGAAGGAGATTAAGTTGTTGGAGTTTTTTATATACAATCTATATACATACATTCACTGCTCTGTTATTTCCATTATGGCTTGCATTGCAATTCCTAATCCATGTCAATACAGAGCACCTAATTGCCAGTTAAAATACAATATAGTCTCTTTAAAATGAGAAGTATCCTTGCCTTTGCTAATGAACATCTTCTCTTGGTATAACTAATTTTCTACAGTACTTTTTGTCATGTCTACTGCCATTTTTATCTTCCTGTACTTCTCTCATCCTGTACTTCTCTCATAAAGTGAGCTTTATTTTTTTTTAGTTTTGTCAAGAACGACAACAAAACCTCAATAAAATGATGAGACTGTTTTATCTCATTGTGCCTTTTCAAGAGTGTTGATTAAAATATGTATCACATCACCACATGATTTACGTAACAGAGAGTTCTTCAGTCAAGCATCTGTCAATTTCTGTCAAATCTACTTGTTTAATCCAGTGATTTTAGGTCAAGGAAGATCAAGGGCCTATTGTTTTTAATTGATTAGAAACTTAAACATCATGCTTATTATTTTTAGTCATAGAATTTCCATTAGAGATCTGTGCCCGAGATCCATGCATGACTCATTGCATGACTATAGAGACACTGTACTTGTTATAAATCATTCAAATTTGGGGACAAATTTGACCTGATGTAGTGCAGTGTTAGTTGAGTTTATAGCCCCTGCATCTAAATGGGTGACTGGAGGTGTAAGCTAACACAGGAAGAAAGGCACAAAAACCCCCTAATTTCAGTCTGTGCTTTTCCATCTTAATGCAAACAATCAATCATTACAGAAGGAAGCACAGTACCGATCCTTTCCCCACTGGGGTCAAGTAGTGACTTTGAAGAGAGGGAACTGGGTTCACTGATAGAAATGATAGACAATTAGTGCGTGTTGTGTTTAATTGGAATGAATGAACTTGATTATTTGGTTTCCAATAAAGCAAAGTAAATGGTACATAAATCCATTAATAATGAAGAATCTTTGGTTTTTTCTTTGTTGTTATTCTTGATGCTCAGAAGTGGGTCACTCTATATGTGCATAAACAAAGAAAATAAATGGCTAGAAGAGGAATGAATTTTCCATAACCTGATTAAAGGATACGTCTGGCTCCTCAGAGAATGTTATAGTGCTTAATGATTTTGTTGTTGCTGTTCTTAATGTGTCTAATGTTTGCTGTTTAAGAAAATCAAGAATAATGTTAAAAGGTTGGTCCAGAAGGGAGATGTCAGCCAGGAGGAGGAGAAAGCCTTGTTTAGCCAACAAATTCTCCACTGGCAAACTGCAGAAGGAGACCCCTCCCACCCTCAACCCAGGGTGAAACTTCACTGGATCTAAAATGAGGGGCCAGTAAATTGTGTGGTGTGACTCCCCAAGCACCATGTCCCTCGACTGCAGCTTAGCTGGAGCATGCGTGGTGCAGCAGTGTGCACACAAGCACCAGGTACATATTCCCTGGCAAGCACTGTGTTTGCCCTGAGACCTGGGCTCAGGGGAGAAATCCCAGCAGCCTCAGTTTAGATGTTTTGCTATAGAGCCAAGATGCTCCATCTTTCAGCATCCTGTTCCCAGAACTGCATGTCATTGCAGCTGAGAGCAAGAGCACCCCTGTGCTGAACAGGACCAGACCTCACCTGCATCATCTGACCTTGAGTGCCCTTGCAGCCTGTGCCTGGGAGATGAGGCTCAGCCTCTTTGCTCCCTGCCTCCCTGCAACTCATATATGGCAAGAAACGTGTCTCATGGGAGGTCCAAGACGTGGAGGTGGCACTCAGCCAGGATGGGCTGCAGCACTCCCCAACCCTGGCAATGCTTGTGGGGAAGAGACCAAGAATGGTCAGCTCTTGGCCCAAAATGCTTTTTGGTTGTGTCCTGATACAAATTCAAATGAGGATGTGAGGATATCCCTGGATCCCACTGATTAGATACAGGCTCTGTAGTCCCATCAGCTTGCACCAATTCCTGGTATCGGCGTCTCCCAGTCACTGCACAAAGTTCACTTCTCTCCAGCCATTTGATCAAAATCCAAGTATTTCTAGGATAGCGTGTGCTCTTTTGGCATTGGCTGTGAGACCAGACATAAAATCCTAATGGGCTGTGTTATTATTTTAGCATGCTGCTTGTTCAGTTCTGTGCAGAGCAAACCAGGGGATGCAATTGGCAGATGCTATGAGATCACAGAGACAAGAGTTGAGAGAGGTTGTGTCGACAAAGAAAAGACAGTTCCCTAGCTTTGAAGGGCTTTCTACTTGCCAAACTGTAAAAGTCTACTAGAGACAAATGGAGCCACAAGAATCCCTAAAAGAGAAGATGCAAAACCCACAAATAATATCATATGAAGGCTCCTTTGCAGCATGAAATGACGAGCAACTTAACCAGAGCAGCTGCTACTAGCGATCCCCGAAATGACAGTTAGGAGGATGATGACAGTAATAATGCTCTTTTGAAGGATAAAGCCTTTATTAAGGGAGAATTAGCAAAATTAATTCCTAGTATTACTCAGTAATTTGTCTAGGGTCACACAAAGGTTGAACTTGACTCTCTTTAGAGACTATACTTTCCACAACTCTGCATGCATATCCTTAAGAAAAGAAGCCCCATTTATTTCTTGCAGACGTGTTTGCAGTTTGTATAGCTACCTTCATAATATAATCAAGCCAGTCTTTGTTAGCTCAGGATCCTTTTCACATTGCTCACCATTTTAGTTCCCATAACAACAGAATACATTTGTAATATGGAAACTCGGCTTCTCTCAATTCTTCTGGGCAAGCTTATTTTCTTCATTTAATAGAAGCTTGTAACATACTAGAGGTTTGTGCAAACCTGAAAAGTTGCATAGTTTAACACAGTAGGTGATCTGATGCAAAGTTTTGATGAAATTATGTTCCTATTCAAATAACATAATCAGGTAAAGTGACAATTTCAAATGTCTGCAGCTTTTGGCTTTGGTATAGCCAGAGATTGCCACACCATATCTGCATTTTCTAATTGAGATATAAAATACATGTTCTTGAATATACCTTTTCAGATTCTAATGAATTAATTGTGTATTTATTGTGTGAAAAACCAGTTTGAAAACAACAAAGTTGGCTAGCCTAGCAAGCTTTATCTTCAGCCTATAGCTCTTTCCCTGAATTCAATACTGCAGGCACAATTTAATGCAAACCCAATTTATGACTTAATGCTCCAGGGACCATAGTGGGAGATTGTTACATTATTCTTTTCTAATCCTATTTGTGTTTTAATTTGCTAAGTCTGTAATGAGGTGCATGCCTTGAATAGATTCAAGATCTTCAACATTGCTTTTGACTTTGTTTAATATAATAGATTGTACAGTTTGCATTCAGAATTGAGGTGTTCCAGTCAGTACTATCTCTTCATTTTCAAAACTAGAGTGGATAAAATTATGTTCTGAAAGTAATTGTATCCATGTTTCCTTGTTTATCACTTAATGGTGTATTTCCTGTTATAATTTTCTGTTACAATATGTGAGGTCACAAAAATCAATTCTCGGTGGACTCTGACTTGACTGTTCGAAATTACTCCCCAAAACGCTCTGAAAAAATTACAGCTAAAATAAAGCACTGGGTAGTAAGTGGCTGGCTATACTAATTCTTTTGTATTATTGCTTTTCTAATTTTTGTGCTGTTGAAACTCTAGTAAAAATATAGGGAAATGGAGTAAAATGTCAGTTACATGAGATACTCAAGTGATAATAATCAACATATCCCTATTTATGCTGATGATTTATGGCAATAAATGTACCCCAATATACCCATTGCATTTTGGTTATAAAATTTATTGCCTGTGATCCCAGTTGCCATTCATCTACATGGAGAGTAGAAATACCATTTCAGATCATCTGTAGACTTTAGCTCTGCTTTTATTCTTTTTGGAAGAGAAAAAAAAAGAAAACTCCATAATATATTAAATTTTATTTTCTTGATCATATTTTAAAACATACTGTACCACAAAAATGTAACAGTTGAGAAGGGTAAAATATTTTAAAAGGAAATATTCAATGCTTTGATATGGAAGGGGAGGGGAGGAGAGGGGAGGGGAGGGGCAGGGAGGAGGGAAGGGAAGGGGAAGGGGAAGGGGAAGGGGAAGGGAAGGGGGAAGGGGAAGGGAAAGGGGAAGGGGAAGAGAATAATATCACAGTGAGTAGGATTTAAACAGGATTCTTGTTTTCAGACAGCACACAGTACTAATAATATTTCCCTGGCTGGTTCTCATCACTATCACACAAATCTTTGACCTGAGTCACCTTTGTGGTGTAACAGCCATACCAGGGGAAAAAATCAGAATTTTGGTTCCAAATGCATGGTCAGAGACAGTTGTTCTTTTTCCTGAGTTCTGGCACTGTAGGAATCTCTGTTAAACTCACAGAATGTAGCTGGAGTGCCTATGTCACTGACCCAAAATTAGCTGTAAGCAGACACTCCATAGACGACAGTGAACAGTGTTTACACTGATGCTCACCTTACAGACATAGCCCACTTAAATGTCTTCTTGCAATATTAGTCAGACATTCCTTTTGATTTCTCCCATGTTTTCCTTTTCTGGCTATAATTTTGCCTAAATCTATGCCTTTGGAAACAGGCAGAAACGAGAAAAAAAAAAAAAAAAAAAGGGATTTTATAAAAATCAAAAGAAGGGCAATCTTTTCCAGAATTCACCCATCCAGGATGTGGAGTTTGTAGCAACAGTACAGCAGGACCACGCCTCATGAGTCACGAATGCAGGAGTCCAACAATCAGAATAATGAAAGCTCCTGCAATTTAATTTCTTTTTCAAGCATGCATTCTGTTAACTTTCCACACAGCCTTAAGAATTAATAAATCAGAATAATGGAAAGCTTACAGAAATCTTGCATTGTATTAAAAGCTGCTCTTAATTTGTAAAACCTCCACTCAGGCCAACAGATTCTTCAGTTTCTTATTTATCAAAGCAAGAATGAAGTAAGCCCAGCCTTTCTCAAATTTCAGAAGAAGGAGAATGAGGGATTTGGATTCATATCTCTGGCCTGAGCAGATGGATGCTGGATCAACTTATTTTCCATCTTGAATGCAGCTAAAATCTCTCATAAACTTGATTTTGGTAAATTCAGTGGGAAACTCAAAAGCACCAGTGAGACTTTAAACTCTCTGACATTTTTGAGCCCTGAGAAAACATCTGTGGGTATAAAGATGCCACCCAAGCAAATTCTGACTTCCCCCTTGGTTAGTACTGAACACAAAGCCTGAATCTCTAGTAATTACCTTACAGGTAAACTAAAGCAATCTTTATTTTTTATGGCTGAGAATGAAAGATGAGCCATCAGGACAGCCCTTGGTTAGGACTAATTATTTTTGGATGCAGTGCTGCCTAATTTTTTTGCAATGTATCTGCTCCCACTCACACCAGGTAGTGTCTGGTGATGATAGTGATGGGGAGGACACATGAGGAAGGTTTATGGGGTTTAACTGGCATATCCACAGACCTAAAAAACAGAGAACACCCAAGTCTAGATGGAGGATTTTCAGATAGTAATCTTCATAGACCACAAGTTGTCTTTGGAGTCCTTTCTGATCATCTGGAGAATAAAATTAATTTTTGTCTTATTACTGAGGTTCCTGGCACCAGGACTGGTGAAATCCCTCAATATTACTTCATTGAATCTTGTTGTGCCATAAAAATATTAAAAAAGGCACGCAGACTGTGTAGAGACTGTGTCCAACAGACATGGCAAAGCAGCTTTTGGAACCAGAGCTGGATGGCTCTCAAGAAGAGCTGCTGGCCATGAGTTAGCAGAGAAGCCATCAGATCCATCCAACAAATTTAAAAATGACACTCATGACTGACAGTCACTGCCTGCTTCCACTACTCCCCACATAATGACTGGTTTAAAACTGCTGAATCTCCAAAAATTCCTGCCAGACAACTTTAAAGGGTGAAGTGTCATCCAACCCTTGGCTGTATGTACTGCAGGCAACCAGACCCCTGCCCCACACGGGTTCCCAGGGAGAAAGCATGGAAGCTTCTGTTGGTGACAATGAGATGCTTGTCTCCAAGAGTGCAACGCTGGAAACCTTCTCGCAGTTTCTGTCTTATCTAAATGCATCAGTACTGCCTCTCTATTTCACTTTCACACAGAGCTATGCCTCTCTACTCTGCCCTGACCTAGAAACAACAAGAAATTAGATAAACTAAAATTAGCCCCCAGGGGGTAACCTTTAGATGCCACTGGGACCAGCCTGTGCTTAGTTGGTTACTCCACTGCTGTACAAGGTGCAAGTTTGAATCTTCTCAGGCAGATGAAAGAACCAAACACATATTTCCCACTCTCTGGGTAAGTGCTCTGCCACCTGACTTTTGCATAAAAGCAGGGTATGATGCACTTCTCATATGTTCTCATTTACAAGAATGCAGCAGCAGTTACCCCTCTTTCTTCTAAAATTTGCAGTGGATGCCAAAATTTTTGGTGTGTTGATTTCCTCTGCAAATACCCACTGGACTTAGATCACCTGAGGGTTTTAGTCAGAGCAGAGCTCAGTTTCTGTTGTTCAGACAGCCCTTAGGCACATGCTGAGCTGCTTAGGAGGGAAAACACAACATGTGGGACAATACGTGCCTTCACTGACAGGTGACAAGCAAGCAGGGCTTTAGAGTTGCATGCCACACATTACCTGAAGATGAACTTCATCTTACTTAATATCAGCCTTCTGATTGTTGGGGAACTCAAGTACACTCATCTTGACTTCTTGAGGCAGCAAGGAGAGATAGGCATTTCCCAGAGCAGACCTGCTTGTCAAAGAAGGCTCACCCTTGCTTGATGCAAGCACCTCAGGATGCAGTTTCACTTTTCTCTGTAACTGGCACAGTTTTAAAGCTCCTCATCCTTTCCCATGCACACTTGTAACTCCCATTGGCTGCCCTGGCCACCTCAGGGCTTGCAGACTTCCAAGCCAGGACAGTAAAATCCTGTAAAGCAAGTCAGAATAATTTCCCTTAGCATTGCCCTGGCCAAGGTTTAGTTTTGACTTTCTTTTGTTCATGAGCATCCAGATACAGTAACTGGTTTTCTGTATAGTAGGAAAAAAAAAAAGTCTGAGGAAAGGATGTCTCTTACCTGCTAGAGTCTAGGAGGGATTTATGAGAGGACACATCTTGTTTGTTATTGGAGATGCACATTAAAGCTTTAAAATACATCTGTGACTTGATGGTCTTGTGTGAGTAGCAAAGAGCAACTGCACAGGGATGGCACAGGAGCCCTGTGTCTAAAGAACAAAGAGTGCCAGAGCTGCAGGAGAATCCCTGGCAGCAAAAGGCACTTGAAGAGAGCAGCAGTGTACATTTGGCCAGGGAATTTTTCCCACCATGGGCTAGGAGGACTGCAGTGTCCTTCCTCTCCTTGCCCTTATGCCCAGTGTTGCACAGCCCAACAGGAGCAGGCACCTGCACAGCCCACCACCACCCATCCTCACTCCCACCAGCAGAGACACTTCCCAACCTGCAGGTCACAGCAGCTGAGGCTGCTTTAACAGTAGGAAACCAGGCGGCTGCAGACTGTGGAAAGACAGGCAGGGAAGCACTTCCAACAGAGGGGAAAAAAAAAAAAATCAGTGCCCACAAGATAAAATGTATTCAGTGGGTAATATGATGCCTGCATGCTAAAATTCCTGAAGGTAATTAGACTTCATGTTTGCATATGCTTATTGCTTTGTCTCAAGCGTATTTTTCCTAAAAGCATTAAATATTTTGTTACAATCCCTTAAAGAAAGCATCCATTTCTCCACAAATGAAATCAGATATTTGTGTTTGTTCCTTCATATAGATGCATGTAGGAAACTGCAAGCATACATCTATATGTCTCTATTGAACACAATAATGTGCACAGAGGTATCTAACCTTATAGTTATTATTAGAAAAACAAAAGAAGGAGGAAAGCTGTTAGGTGCTCTTTCCAGGAAGCTGGCAGTGCTGGCTGACCTTTATCATGGCACAAGCATGTATTAGCCAAAATAATACCTTAACAGTTTTTTAGTACCTGACTATATGTTCTGTTCTAAGGAATAGCAAATGTTTAATCATAAATATTTTAATGGCTTCAGGGATTCATGGTATTCAATGACTGTGTTAAATGATAATAATCACATCTGGTTTATTACTATAGTAATTCAGCAGCTTCTCTTCAGTAGTTATTTTTTATTATATGTGCTGTGCTACTGTCATGGTCATTTATAGCGGTAATATTTTAAAGTGGCTCATTTGTTTGTTTAAGGACAGTTTCACAATATATTCCTGTATTAATATACATTTTGTACTATTATTTTCAAACTGCCACTGGAAAATTGATCCTAGCTTGTTACAATGAGAGGGGTGAGACTGACACAGAATGCCAATGCTGAGAGCAAGTGACAAAGCAGATGGGTAGTGTACTGGTCTCCACTGGGGCTGTAATTGCTGTTGAGTTTTATTCATAAATGAAGGGGTCCATTAAGAAATAGTTAACTAATAATAAACATGAGGGGAGGATTTGAATCAGGCACAGCACAGACAGAAAAATGCCATAGTTAAACATTCAAAAAGCAAATGGATACGGCCATTTTACAAATTATTACCCAATAATACTCCCATTTTTTGCATGCTAACTCACTTAGAATGGAGGGCTTTTAGTTGGGAGACAAGGGAGAACTGATTGATTTTGCTGATAATTTTATTCAGCTACCTGCCCACTCTCAGTCACATGAGAGAGGTCTCATTTATCTTAATGGGATCATTTGTGAGAGTAAAGGTTTGGAGGATCAAGCCATATATCAGCACAAATGGGAAGGAAGTAGCAGGAGTTAGTTATCAAATTAGAGGGGGACGACTCAAGACTGGAAAGAGCTTCCCGCCATTATTTTCTCACCTTGGAATTGCCGTTTTCTAAAATCTTGTTTTCCACAGCATGTTGCATTTTCTGGTCATGGCATTCTTAGGCATCTGGGATTCAAGCAATTTACCTGGAGAAAGGGACAGTGGAATGAAAGTAGACCACAAGGGAATGTCTTGGAGGGTAGCACGTGTGATGTGGCAATCTCTCATCAAGCCCTAGTAGCACCTGTGACTGCTTTCTCAGCAGCCCAACCTTGGGAGATTTATGTTGAGTTTAAGGGCAACCAAGAAGTTACTGGCCATGATGACTCACATCACGTCTTGCCCAGTGTATTGAGACCTTGCTTTGCCTTTACAGCTGGCATAAAATAATTAGTAACCATGTTCATGGGTGTGAAAGATCTAGATAAAAGCAATTTGTAAGCCTTGTTTGTGAAAGAAAAACTGGTAGAGCAAGGATTAACATTCTCCTCTCTAATTTTTACTCCTTTCTCTCTCTTTCCATTTCCTTTCCTTCTTTTAATGACCTGGTGAAGGAGGTTCTATTTAGTTCAGCAAAAGCTCTCCACTATCCCACCACACAGGATGTATTGAATTGTTGCAGCAAAAGTTAAAAGGAAAGTAAGGACAATTATTAGTGCTTCTTTCCTGCTCTGTTTTCTAGTTGGTTTGATTGGTTGGTGAGCTGAGGGTAGATGGCTTTTACAGCACTGAATGATGAATGATTCTGAAACAGTCTGTAACCAGAAGTGCCAACTGACATGTTGCTGATATAACTGACACACAGGGTTATGTTTGTATAGAGTCACTTAAATAAACATGTGTTAGGCTGGAGCCAGCTACACCAGCCCTTCTTCTTTACTTCCCCTCCACCCTTCATTTATCACTAAAAGATAATGATAACGATTTGATCTTCCTATCAGTCATTCATTATATTAATTAATTAAAATGTAATTGTTTTAAATGCCTCTCCACTGCCGTGAGTACTTTGTACTGCACTTAAAACACACACTCTATCAGAGGACAAAATAAATCCTCAATAAAAAGACACACTCATCAAATGGGTTCCTTCAAACTAGCAGTTCCTTTCATCCTGCAATTATCTCCATAGCCTTCAAAGTGGCTTTTCCCTAAATGCTCAGGAAAATAAATTGGTCCAGAAGCTTGACAAGGAGTTCAACTAATTCCAGGTCTTACAGAAGGAGCCAAAGAAAATTCCTCAGAGAAAAAGCTCTTCTAGGAGACTTCCCCTTTCCTCTACTCGTACTTAAAATTGTACATTGTGCAATGTTTCTTCCTTTGTGGCTTTCTGTGTAGCTTCATCAAACCGTATAAAGATCTTTATTTCTCTTTATGGCTTTTCTGTCTCCCAAGTAAAGTGCTGAAATAAATTTCTAATCTAAGCTTTAAAATATATATACTGGCATTGAAACCCACACTTCTGTATGATTATACTAGGCAAGTCAGTATGCAACAATGTGGTTTTAATGTGTAAATCATGGAATTGTACAAAACAAGGATGAGAATTTACACAAGGGCCTTTTCCATGGGTAGTTCTTCTGCTTGGCTTTAGGATCTTTGACTGACCTAGCACTCAGCAAATCTTTATTGCAAGACTCAGGCAGGCTTAAATTTAATAACTCACACATCAGAAATATATGGTTACTCAAAGTGCCAGTATGAGATAGCATCCATTATAAGACTGGTTTAGGCACACAAGGATGGATTACTTTCACAAGAGGAAGTAAATGGAATTTAAGAATTCTATAAATTGCATTTACCCTGATTTTATTCTAATACTCTCTTTGTTTATTTCCCATCACTGTGAACTGGGAGTGAACTCTGCCTTGCCACAGCCAGTCCCGAATTTCCATAGCAACATTCCACAGCAGTGCAAAAGATTGCCTACCCAAATAAAAGAAAGACTGGATAAAACAATGCACTGGTTTGTTCATCTTAAACATCACTTGATATTGCTTGGTTTTAGTACCTCAGTACTCTGGGTCTGAGCCACCACTAAACTTCTCCCTGGCATTGCCCACTTGATGAACAAGGCTGCCTGTTTTCAGACCATCCTGCCCACAGTGCCATGCAGACTAGAGAACAAACAGACTTTGCCAGTGTCCACGTGAGGATTTTTATTGCACTCACTTACTAGATGCAGTAAAGCCTCCTAGCCATCTCAGTTGTAATCCATAAATAAGCCTTCAGAGTATTCCTGTAAAGGGCCTCCTAACAGGCTTCTTTAGCCTGGAATACCTGGAGTAAGGAGGAAAAGAGCTGGCAACTGGCTTTAGCACTGTTTGGAATTAACTGTTGGGGCAGAAACAGATAGGATGGAAAGGAAAGCTCTGCCAAGTCTTCTGGGCCCCAGCTGCCTCCACTTTCACCTCTATCCAGCTGAGCTGGGAAGCTCTGGCAGCCTGTGGGAGCTCTCCCAAATTTACACCACCTGCTCTTCATGCCTCCATGCTTCAGAGGAGTCAAATGGAAAGGAAATTCTTAAAAAAGCACATGGTGCATTCATGGTGTAAATCAAAACCAGGAGCAAATCACTGTAGCTGTTCTCGAGAGTTTTGGTTTCAGACTTAAATGTTTATTTTAATATGGTGGTCTTTCACCCTTCTTCTCCTTGATTTCTCAAGACATATGGATAGCTGTTGCCTTACTTTACACTGAGCTTGCTTTAATGACATCAGCCCATTCCTTGGAATGAGATTGCTAATTAACTCCACACCCTTCCACTCCTGTTTTCTGAAAAAGGGATTCTTGCACTGGGAGGCCTGAAGAATTACAGGACACAGCAGTAGCTGTGGCATTTAATATCTTGTTGGAGGCATGACAGATTTAGCATACCCTTGCCTGGCTATTTGGGTCCTGGAGAACACTGTATGCCTGATTTCTATCAGGTCTAAGCAATGTCTCATTGCAGGCCTAAATTGCAGGACAGAACCTCTTTAAGGGAAAAGGAAAACGAATACCACCCTCTATAAATTAGCTGGAACAAACAAACTAGTTGCTCAAAGTTACTGTACTCCTGCCAGGAGTCATAAACCAGCTAGCTGTGTTTAAGAAAAGTAAAAACTGTTTTTCCTACCATGGAATAAACATTCTCTGGGTTCTATTCCTAACCACAAATGGCAAATGTATGCAACTCTCTGAGAACCAAATTCTGCTCACTTTCCAAATTCACTTAATCTCCAATCCTGGGAGATTAATTACTTGACAGGGAAGCCAACACTGAACTTGGAATAGAAGTGTTTTTTGATGTAAGTGGTGTTCAGTTCACCTAAAGAAGCTGCTCTGCTGAGGCCAGCAGAAAAAGCTGCAATATTTAACCTAGATGCTCCTGTTTTCCAGTTTTGCAAGAAAAGTTTTGATTTTAAGTAAGAGACCTGAAAAACAGATATTGGGCACAGATGTGACCATCTTTTAAGCGAAAGAGGAAGCATTTATCTACCTCCAGAATTAATTCCAGAGATTTCAAAACAAACTTCTGAATGAGCCCTCCTTCACAGAACATACACAATACACATGTGCTGAAAATGAGTTTTTTGGCTTTTCCAAGGAAAGAGCTAATCCTCTAGTTCAGAATTCAAAAAGCAGATCATCTCACTCCTCAGTGGGAGCTTCTGCCTGATTTCACACAGGCTTCCAGCAGTGAAACCTGCAGAGAACTCCAGTATTCCCACTTGCCCCCTCACTTGTAAAGGCAGGGAGTATGTAATACGCATTTTCATTGTAGCAAGAATGCCAAGAGGCAGAAGTTGTGTCTTACCTATGGCCCTTTTAAATCAGCTAGTGTTGCTCTGGCTGTTCTGACTTCACAAAGAGGCCTTGAGGTCTTTCTGTAATTACAAACACATCCTCAAGTCCTGCATCCACACCCAGTCCCTGGCATCCTCCCAGCTCGGCCTTCAGCTGAGCATGGTGGAATTCTTGGGGCTTGACACAGTTCACTCAATCTCTCTTGACCTTGCCTTACCAGCAGTTGTTAAAAAACTCATTTAAATGCTTTTATGCCTTTGTGTACAATTCTACAAATAAAGGTATACTACTAGCATGTTACCAAGCAGTTGGGATGCTGACTTCTTTCAAATGAGTTAGAAATAGATCTTGATCTGTCAAGGCATCTTTGAAAAATCTTCTTTGCATTCAAACTCTTCACAAGCCAAAATACATTTCAAAATCTAATACACCATGTCCAAACTTTAAAACAGTTTGGAGTTATTAGTTTTTCAGCAGGTTTTGTTTGACAATTAGGTCTTTCAAGAAGATGTTTGCCCAGCTCCACAGGATTCTTAACACCCTTAAAGTTCTTCTCAAACAGTTGGTCTTAAAAACTAGGACTAAAAAGGAGAAACAAGAAAATCCTCAATTGAATGTAAAATTAATGAAAAATATATGTCTTATTGCTTTTCCCCCCTCTCTTCTGCTCCTTATCTTTTTCAACCTTTTGGGCAATGCCAGTATCAATTTCATCATTAGCCTGTGCAGTCTCCAACTTATTAAAGAAAATCTCTCTCAACAGGAATACACATCTGCATTTTTTCCCGAATCTTGATCCATTAGGAAACTTGCCAACTGTTCATTGTGAATGAGTAATTTTCCTTTTGAGGAATCATTACTTCATGATTTTTAATTAATACACCGTGGAAAGCAACAACCTATTATGGATTTCAGAGGGAATTTTTCAATCCAAACCAGGTCTGGAGGTCAGCATGCGAGATAGGTTATTTGATAGCATAGGATAAGATACTAACTCTGCTGTTTCACGACATGCCCTCTAACCCATTGCTATCTGAATAAAACATGCCCTTTTTCAATGTGTATTTCTTGGTCATTACGTTCCCTTCCTGTGCCTGGACTTTGTACTCCGCTCTTGACAGGTTTCTCAGGGAAAATACTAATACAATAGGACTCCCCAAAGGAGGAAAAGAAGGGTGTCTTTGTAGGAAATATTAATTCCCAGGACTTACACTGAGGCAGACTGCCATGTGTAGTCATTCTGCCTTGTGACTGGTGTTGCACGCAGGAAACTGGTTGGGAGATTGGTGATTGATGTGGGCTGCTGGGTTGGGTCAGGGGAACAGATGTGTATTAGATCCCTTGTCTGACCATGGAGAAAAAGTTTGAATGCCTTTAAAAAGTGCCCAATTGCCTGATTTTGCCAAGCTACTTTGACACATTACCTTATTAATGAGCTATCATTTTCATCCCAAGGGCATATAAACTGGGTAGCATGGAAAGGCATGTTCAACTGAATAATTGACATTCAACTGTGCAGAAAGAAAATTGAATGGGCAAGAGGTCCAGCTGCATATCAATGCCTCAGACTGGTCGCCATATCCAAAACCCAGCAGATTATCTCTTTCTTTCCTTTTTCCTAGAATTCAGTCTACAATGAGCAGGAATCCTTCGTATACTTACAATGAGCAGGAATCCTTCACATACTTTGTAACACTAAACAAAAAAGAAACTAGACTAAAAAGTAGAAAGGTATGAAAATGTAACTAAGGTGATGTGCACAGCAGGGCAATACTAATGGCCTCATCCAATGCTTACTGATGCCTTTTTGGAGAGACACAAGCTGGTTTTGAAGTTTTTGAACAAAATTACAGCAATATATGAAAGAGATGAATAGTTCTGCGGATCTGGTGACTGATTGCAAATAAAGCAATAGCATTTGTCATAGCAGCATGTTTGCAAGTTCCTTTTACAATCAGTTAGCTATCAAGCCTGACAATTCACACATAATCATTTAATGTATACCAGTAGAAAAGCTTTTGTACCTTTGGGTTACTCACTGCAATCTGTCTGGCCCTTGTTTGGACATGCAAGTTCTTCAGTACAAGCACTGTCTGTACTTTGGATAATGTACAGCACAGCACAGAACAAGCTGTTGGTGTTTAAAAAGGAAATGATTAATATTTCCCCTATTTACTGGCCTAGAAATTCCAATAGATACCATCAGATTCTCTCAACTAGTTTCTGCTAGTACCCAAACACACAACAGCTAGTTAAAAACCCTTTTGTCATGACAGAAAAGAATTCGGTAAGAACCACTGAGAACCGAAAACCCCAAACCCAGTACAACATCCATTAGAGTGAGGTACTCCTCTCTGACAGTGAAGCACAAAGTTGCTTAGCACCAGCAAGTGGGACACTCTACATTACGTCACTGAACCTGTCCTTAACCTAAAATTGCAATTACCAGGGAAACATATACTTCCAAGTAGCACTGAGAATGAAGCTACTCTCACCCCTCACTCCTGACTGTTCTTCTGCAGCACCATCCAGCAATCATTCTCTGCTCCTGGTCACTCTACAAAAAGACTGTGTGTGCACAGTTAGATTTGGGGCTCATTTCACCCTGCTCCCACACTTTTCATGCAGTGCTGGAGTCCTAGAGGACACAACAGTATGTGCTGCAAGACTGCTCCTTCCTGACTCTGCCAGGAGTGGTGGTGAGCATGTCCTCTCACAGCTCACACATAAGTTGAGGACCTGTCAGCAAGACATGATACATTTTTACAAAGAGAGGAAGAGAATGGATTTTTTGGGATCTCTCCTGTAGAATGTATTTTTTTTAACAGGTCTCCAAATGCTCTGAGCTAGGACTATGTCTCTGGACCTGTATAGAGATGATTTGCACAATCCTCAACTGTTCTTTTAGTCTCTTGCTAATGAAGCTTGCTGAGGGAATATGCTGCTACCAACAATAGTTTCTTCTCTGATTAATCAAAAGTCTGTGTCTGTACCTACAACATCTGCCTGCTCCTATTCTACATAGGGATGAAGAGGAGATGAGGGATTAGAGCAGGAAACAAGCCTATCTGCTACTGGAAAGTCTTTTCCAATGTGACTCTGGTTGGTTTGAAGGCTCGAAGAAGCAAGGCAATGAGCCACATTTCAGAAATCAGAGAGAGCTGAAGGAGTGATCTGCAAAGCCAAAACTGGTGACATTTCCTTGAACTTACCTGGGTGACAGAGGAGTTCAAAAGCCCATAAGCCAGTTGTGTGTGCCAGCGAAACACACACTGGCACTAAGGCACCATCAACCTCGCTGTGTTTTTGTCTCTGTGTTAGGATTTTGGTGTCGGGTTTAGTGACAGCATGGGCTTAGAAAGAGAGCTCCATGGTAATTCTGTGCTACACTACCAAGTTTTACAGATATCCTGGATCTCTCCTATGATATATGCACCATCAAAACATAAATATACCCTTCCGAAGTGGATCATTTTCAGCAGTAGAAACCTGAAATCAAGATCTAGAAAAGATTTGTAAGGTGGCAATTTACATGTGCTTGAATAACATCTCCCAAGTAATGAACGAGCATCTGAAATTTGTCCCATTAGGCGAGTGTTTTCCAAATAAGTGATCCGGGAGTCAGCCCTGCTGGAGTCAGCCTCTGCAGCACTGCCAAAGAGCAGATTGGCAGCCTAAAGCTACAGCCCTTATTTTCTGGAAATCACAGAATCACAGTGTTCACAAATGTGCTTTACTTGTCGGATTCTTGGAGGATGGAAATTGTCCAGTATAAACTGTGTTGAGACCACAGTTTTGCAACATTGGAAGGAAAAAATAAAGTCTAAACTCATGCCAACCTTGTAACCACATCAGCAGTACACTGGTCTTATTTAGAAGTACAAGTCTGCGGCAGTTAGGACAACCCAGGGGAATTTCTCCAGATTTATGTCCGCATACCTGAAAAGGTTTTGGAATGAAATCTGTTGAAAGCAACAGAGGAGGAGAAGGATGTTCAGAGTTTAATTTATATAAGCTACAGTAAACAACTAAAAATTAAACTAGAGCCTGAAACAGTCTTAGTCAAAGCCTCTCCTTCCTTATCCTTTTCCTTGTGACATTTATTGCAGGGCCACAGAGAGGACGGGAGAGTATGCGGTGATACGAGTCAAATGTAAGACATTTTCTAAATGGGTGAGGGGAGAAAGTTTTCTCTTAACATGTTCCAGGAACAGACCTGAGAAAAACGCCTGATCTGAAAAGGCCTGATGAAGAGTTAGCCTTTCATTGCACGGCATTTCCTTTGAAGCGGCAAAAGTGTATGTGATTGAGGATGCATTTTTGTCATGGCTGCCTTGGGAGTCACATATCCTGTGTTCACCGATTTTTTATTATTTTAATCTGTGATGTTTGACATTTTGAAGGGTTTGCATGCGGTGGACATGATGGCAAACACTTGAATCACACTAGGAACATCAAGGACTGCCAAGTCAAACACCAGAGCTTCACAGGAGGCTGAGACAAGGTCTCCAGTGATTTGTCAGTGGTGATGGCACTGAGGGCCTCCCCGGCACTGGGCTCTCTCCTTCCTCTGGATTTTAGGAGTGGGGCAGAAAATGCCACAATATTGCCAGGATTTAAAAGATTTTACCAAATACTGACAAGTGTAGTCAGCCAAGAAGAGAGGTTGCCTACAATTTCCCAGAGGAAAACAAGCCATTGTGAGAAATGACTGCTTTTTGTTGTTCTGCATTTATGTCTACCTACACTGAGGCATTTTGCTATGTCTGCTGAGTGCATTTGCTGAAAAACTCATCAAAACACATCAGTCATCTTTAAAAATAAGTCTATTTTCCTAATATTGTTTCTGCATGTGAAGAAAATCCCTGCTAATGAAAAAAACCCTCAAAAATGGCTTACATATGCAGCCTTTTTCTGCAAAAGCCTGTAGGTGTTTCAAACCTAGGCCTCTGTTTCTGAAAGTAAATAGTTTGGATTTAGAAATAAATAAGTGATAAAAATTTAGGTTGTTGACAATGGGTATAGTAAGTGGGTACAGACAGAATCTCAAAAGTTTCTCTGAAAAACAACTTCTTGAAATCTAGATCTTGCCAGCTTCTCTGAGCCTCCTGTCTCCTATTTTATTTGGGTTGACCTCAGCTCAGAGAGCAAGAGGAAGAGGATGGGCCTTCCTTGATCAATGCCTTGCCCCTGATTCAAGAAGCTGATACCTCTGGACTTCCACAGAAATGATTTAGGAGAGCCCCTCTCTGAGGAGGTTAAGGAGCCACTGATGGAAACTGTAGAGTAAGCAAGATGGAAAGGGACCTCCCACACTTTCTAGCCAGTGCCTTCCTTGCACAAGAATAACACATAAAACCTTTCATGTAGCTATCCACCACCATCTAGACAGCACTTTGGTTTTGCTCAATGCTGCTCCAATCGGAAAGTCATTCCAGGACCTCCCTGCTCTTCTGATTAGGACTTCCTTCTAATTTCCAAACTAAATTTATTTGTGACCAGTGTGTAACCATTTGTTTGTGCGCCAGCACGGCCTTAAAACTAAAAAAGAAAACCAACCTACCCACCTCCGCAAAAAACCCTAAAAAAATTTAGAATTTTTATATTCCCTGTTGTTTGCTCCTGATGTATTTATAGAGAGTGATCCTATCTCTTCTCAACCACCCCCCTGTTAGACTAAACAAGTCCCTGCTGTGCTGGGACAGCCCATGGAACATCCACTGGCTCTTCCACCTTTTGCTGGTCTGAGGGTGTCTGAGGGAAAATGAGGGGCTGAGCCAGTACCCACCAGGGCTGCACAGAAAGGTGTTTTTGATGGTTCCCATCATTGTCTGTCCTTGCGTAAGACAGATGAAAATGTTAAATGGAGGGCAGCTGGGGAAGTGCTTTACCCTGAAGTAGCTGCTCTGTAGGATCAGGTCTTTGCCACAGAGGGTTACAGACCCACAGAAGGATACTTAACTTTAAGCACTGGATGAGCTGCAAGTTCATACCCTAGACCACAGTAATCCCTTTTTGCACTTGCCTGTGAAGGAGCATAATTACTCCTTCCCTCCTCCAAGAGGAGTAACTCTTTTTGCATAGACAATTTTCAAAATAGTGCAACAGCTACATGCACACCCTGCCTCAGCTTCATGTGGTGCAGAGGAGGACAAAGGCTCATGCAGCCACATGCACATTTTACCTGGTATTACAAGGCAAGAACTTTCAGCTTATCATTTCACTGGACAAATGATACAAGCAAAGCATGGCTGAGCAGCTCCAGGCTTGGCATGAACGGCTCTCAGATAAATCAGGGTAACGTGTGGCTTTTTTGACAAGCTACCACCAAAAAAAAGCCCCAGGGCATTCTGAAATATGGCTGGAAACAAACAGGGCTTGACCATATGTGACTGAGAAAGTTATTAATCTCCTCAGAAAAACTTCTTCCATGTCACACAGGAAACTTTCCTTTTTTTTTCTTTTTTCTTTTTTTTTTTTTTCTTTTTTTTTTAATTAATGAGTTAAACTGTAACAAATAGGAAAGGTTAATTGCTTGTAGGATGACCAAGTCTCTTCAGGACCATATTCAAATAAAAGGACAAAATAAAAGCAAAAGTAAGCATCTTTCAGTCTGGCTTCTTCCACATCACCTTGCACAAGTTGTTGGGGTTTATTCTAGCTCCCTAATTTTTCCCATATCCAGTATGCAGGTGCTGCTGGGGGGAAGCACAGTGACTCTGTGGCAGTGGGCAGCAGGGCAGCAGTTCCTGATAGCTCAGAACCACAAGTGAGAAATGTTAGATCCACAACACCAAGGTGTTTTCTGCTATAAATTATAGTGAATTTACTGCACTAAGAAACTACCTGGTTTCTGGGGAAAATTATAGGCAATGTGTCAGCTATAAATGATTTATGCATAAAGCAACCTGTGCTGCAGGAACCCAGGGGGTATAATAACAAGACAAAAAATCATTTAATCTTGTATGTAAATTTAAGTGTGCAGGAATTTTGGAAGACCTACTTGTTTTTATTCCATCTTGTGTTCCTGCCAAGTAAAGACAGCACTTGAGCAGAAAGGCACTGATGTGGAGCAGGTAGATAGGCTTGCCAATTTCCAGCAAGATACATTTTGAACTGGCTTCTCGGTTTCAGTTCAACACCCTCTGAGAATTGATTGGTTTCCATTTGACAAGAAAGGAGTCAGAAAAGCAGAAGACTCTTTCTGGGCTAGATAAACTCAGCATGAGCAATGCTGTTCATAGGCCCAATGAAACTGAAACATGCTGGCATTCAGCAAAAACTGATTCCTCCCCCTTTGTTCACATGCAATATATTAGTTCTTAGGAGACTGCCAATGGAGTAAGACCATAGGGGAGCAAGGAGAGCTGAATCAGCTAAGATTTGAAGAACTGGCACTGGGCTAGGCTTTGCAGACAAACAATCACTTCACATCAAGTGTCACTGCAGATAGGCAGCAGGAAATGAAGAAGCATCATCAAGCTTTCTCACCTGATTTTTAAAATTATTTGTTAATGAGCTGCAAGGACCCAATCTGGTATTACACAGTAAAAATAGGTGGCCACACTTCAGCTAGACCTTGTCCCAGGGGCATTTCAGGCATGCAAATCAGCTAGCAGCTTGTACCAGGCTCTCACAGTTCTGGGCAAACAGCTCTGGGCTGCAGAGAGGAAGCAGAGCCAGTGCTCCAACTTACCTGATTTAATCTCCAGTGTCCCCAGCTCTCTAAAATGAGACAAAAAATGCACTGCACACTCAAGCACTGCTCTGCCTGGTCCTTGTGGCACAGGGGTCTCTCCCCGCCCTGGGGAATAAGAGTAGCCCCTTGTTCTTACTGTCACCATCAAGGAAAAGCAGTGAGATGAAGCAAACAGATTGACATGGGGCCAAACCCTGATACCCTTGCAATTTTCTGTTCAGGTGCCACTTCCCTCGGTGGTTTCACAGAGGACTAAGACGGAAAGAATGAGGTCCATGAAATATTTACCATTACTGTACACAATAATGAGTTTTCTGCATATCTATATGCAACACACACACACACATATAAATGCAGGGCACACACACATATATATGCAATATGTCTGAGTTATGATAGCTGTGGGAGTGATTGCCTGGAATTGTCTACCCATTGTAAATTAAATATGACAGTTCTACATCTGCATTAATGTTATTACTCTTTTAAGACTCTTCTTTCTCAGACGCTGGCATTGGTCTTGCAGTCTGTGAACACAGGCCACACTTTTCTCTCTTTATTTTTCTTTTGGCATAACACATACAGAGGAGGTCTTATCTCCTCGTGGTCTTGCAGCTGGATCTAAAGAAGCCAATGAGGGTCAGGAAGATTAGAGAAGCTTTGCAAGGGACCACCCAAAGTAGGTTTATAGCAATCATGCTTTGTTACTCAATTGCAGAGAGCAGAGCAGCACAGAACAACAAGGGTGAAATAAAAAATTACTCTTTGCAAGAATAAGACATTTGCATGAACTTTGTCCTGAAGGAAAACATAGAAAGAATGTAGAGATCCTTCCAAAGAGCTGTGATGTAGAAGCATCTTCTTTGCCAATATTACGGTAGTGCTGTTGTGCCACTCTGATTAATAGACCAAGGAGCCATCAAGGTAAAACAGTAACACATTTTATATTAGGAGAAACTAGCTGAGCTTCTTCATTGTACCAGATACAGCCTGAGCAGGTCTCTAATGCTGAGGTCCACACTTGTGCCATAAGTAGGCCTGGCATCTCCCCACCCTGACCCAGGAAGGTAGCAGAGAGTTCTCCTTTCAGCTGCCCAGCTGCTCCACTGTCCTCTTTCAGTTCCCCTGCAATCAAAGGTGCCTTATACTCCAGTAAGTCTCTGCTGCCTTGGCTGTCTTGTTCCTGCCCCTTATCTGTTTTTAAATGAAGCCAAATGACTGTCCTTTAATCAAGCCCCAAGCTGGAGGATGATCAGGCTAAGTTTTAGCTCTTTTTTTCCACCTATGTGCTTATGGAACCATACCAAACTCATTGGTTTAGGGTCTATCTCAGTGTATGGGCTGGCTCTTACATTCACTAAAATTGACAGAATTTCCTCCTTCCCAGAGCACATGCTAGGAAAAGGGAATCACTACCTGCTGTAGGAACCTTTCAGGGATGTGCTAGATGCATTCCCCCTTATTTCTCATTTATGCATTAAAAGGTATTTTCCTGAATAAGTTTACACATTTATTTTGTGATTTGTGAGGATGTCTTATATAAGAATTTATTACTAAGCATGTGAATTGATCCATACCAAAAATATCATGAGTTTTAAGGGAGAAATTACACTCTCATGGTGTGCTACTGACAGGCACAGCCTTGCACTGGGCTTCAGGAAGAACTAATTATTATAGACCTCTTTGGAGAAAAGGGGGCCTCATTGTTAATCAATTGAGGAACTTGGTGCAGCTCTTAAAAACAAATGAACATCTGTAACAAGAAGTTCAAATGGAAACATAAATTGATTTACTCAATATTTTGCAGTTTATATGTTCAGGGAGACAGCTGAGGACAGAGCCAGTTAACAGACTGAGGTTAGAAATTAAGGCCAGGACTTAACTTTCCATAGCAGCGTGTTTAGACAGGAAGAGAAAGATGTGGTTTGTGTTTAGTGAGCAGCTAGTAAAATGAAATATGTTATGTGTATGTGCTAGTACACCCTGATTCCCTGCCTCACTCAATTTTCTGCTCAGATACCATAAAGCTGAGTTACTGGCCAGCTGCAGCCAACTGTGCTGCTCTTTAAACATTATTATACTATTCTAGACAAGTAGGTTAAAAAAGCCTGGCATGTGAGCTGCCTAGCACAAGTTCACTACAAAGAGTCTGAGCACCAAAGGCTTCACCTGAGGTGAGAACTTGGACATGGTTCAGTGTTCCCAAAGTCCCATAGGGGGTAGAGACTTTTTAAGTATTATTTTTCCAACTTTTAAGTCAATGTCACGGTCTACCACATGCCAGGAGGTGCAGAATGTCCCCAGCTGAGGTGCAAGGCTGTGATTTCTTCTCTGGTTCAAAATCATCATGCCTGTCAATGCTGGGTGGAAGATTGTAGTGCTCTGCTGCTCAGGTGTGCCTGTTCAGAGGAAGGAGGCCATTGTGATGCCATGCATAAAAAATACAGGATGTAGCTCATTCTGTGGAAAAGGCTGAAGAAAAAGCAGACTGTTACAGGAGGCTCCCATTCAAGGTGTGAGACATGACTGGGAGGAGAAAAATTGGCTTCAGCTGGATAATGATTTTATTTGATCATGTAATACACATAATTAAGAACCAGTATCCACTTAAAGACCTCCAACAGATAATTTCAGGCTTCCTCAAAATGTCATTTGCCCTCTCACTGACAAAATGCTACTGAATTTTCTAGCAGGATCTAGATTTAGATACCGCTGTCAATTTGGTGTTTAGGTCCAGAACAATTGAAATCAGTCAATGTTCTGCTATGCATTTCAACAGAGGAAAAATTAGCCTTATATAATATCAATTCTGTAAAAGGAGGTTAGCATTTAACTCCACCCCAGTATATCCCATTGTAGGAAACTGTACATTTTTAAATTCTGAAGGAAAGAGAACAAAACATCAGTTCACAACCTGTTCTCATAGGAAAGTGTCATGCAGCATCAGTATGCTAAAGAAAATGTGAATAAAATAACTTTTATAATAATAGCAACAACCTTAAGAAGTGATGTACTCATCCCATATGTTTTAAGGAATATGTCTATAGAATATGTCTATACTTAGTCTAGCAACCTTTCCCCAATGTAGGCTCTCTCTTTTTTTTTTTTTTAATTCCCATCAAATTTTACTGCATCTGTATGATATGCAATTAATGAGCCATAGAATCATCGAAATTAGAAATGGGAAAGATGCATTAAGTCATCTAGTCCATCCCCTGACAGTGCAGGATTGTTCCCTGCAGTGTATTTTTGTATTTTCTAATACTCTGTACAGTCCAGATTTAAATGTCTCCAGAGACAGAGCTTCTACCAATTCATTTGGAGGACTGCTCCATGGTCCTGCAGCTCTCACTCTCTGGAAAATTTTCCTCTTATGGACATGTACATCTTCCTTTTTTCACTTTCACTTCTGTTCTAGCTTAATCCCTTCTACCAACTCAAATTATTCCCCTCCTCCCTGCTGATATTTATACTTTATGTCATCATGCCCTCTCCTTTGATATTGCTTACATAAACTATACACATTCAGTTTTCATGCTTCCTTACATGCCCAACTGTTTCCCTCCAGCCCTTTAATCATTTTATGTTGCTCTCTCAGAACGCCCTCCACATTGTCTGCTTCCTTCTGATAAAAAGGGAGGAAAGGCAGAATTCCAGGTGTAATTTTTCCGGGTTTGTACAGGAAAATGGTGTTATCCACCTATTTCACACCGTTCAAGCACTGTGGCTCCTCAGCTGCCATATTGCCTTGGAAATGCCAGTGTGAGTTGCTGCCCACTAGTACTTGTGTTGTGATTATTGAATGGATTGCAGAAGCAAACCTCAATGAGGTTTCTGACTGCTCAAAATGGCAAATGTTAGTGAATGATACACTTAAGTTATAAAAAAAAAAAAAAAGAAATGGAGGGAAGGTGGGAAGGTAAGAAAAGTGAAAAACAATACCACTGATTTGTTCCCTAATTTTGAGAGGTTTCTCGGGATATTTTAAAGCACTGAGTACTGGATTTTGTATTTACCCACCAGATGATTGCAGCATTATCAACCTTTTTGGATAACATTCTGGTCCTATCATAAATACTGGGAGCTTTGTCACAAGTCCCCTTTCCTTTTTAGTCCTTGACCAACACTGAACCAAAATTTTAAGGGGTGGAAGGCTACATGGCTGAATTTTAGGATCTAAGAGGGGTCAGGGTTAATCAGGTCTCTCCTCATTTCAGGGAGAAAAGGAAGCCTTTACTTTCAACAAGGTGAATGCTGAGAAGGGCCACACTAAAATCAAGAGGCATAAAGCCATCAAAAAAATGCCACAATGATGACAGTATAAATTCCTTAATAGAATAAAATAGGTGGATGCTATAACAACAAACCTCAGTCATGGTATTTCAAGTGAAGCAATTCCTTCTTCTGCTCTAAATCCTTTTAATGTGCCTTGTATTGAATATCCCATACAGGTGGAGC
>OU383773.1:120167790-120170290 GCA_910950805.1 Acrocephalus scirpaceus scirpaceus
GAGCTGGTGGGTAACATCAGTGAAAAATTTGGGCTGAAGAGGTTAGAGGAATTACTCCCAGGAATTACTCACTATTCTAGTGACAGAATAGGCTTTGTCAAAAGACCTTTCCTTGTGTCTTAACTGCCAGAATAGCAAATACATGAAGTGGGTGAAAACATTTATTTTCAGGGGCTCACGATGGATTATTCCAGTGCTTTTATAGTCTATGTGGCAGTCTTTGAGTCTCCTTCCATTTTGTTGTTCAATGAAAAAGTTGTTAGTCATTGATTGTTATTTTATGCTCGGAAAAGCTTCCATCTTCCTTCCTTAATTGCTGTTGAATTTACAAAGTTCTCTTATTACTGCACTTACATATTGTCTACACACCTCTTGCACCTCAGCAGCAGGGCTGGCAAGTGCCTGTTGATTTTCCAGCATGGGGGGTTACTGTGCTGGTGGAAGGATGCTAAGTGCTACAGACACTAGCTCAGCCCCCTGGTCCTTCTGTGGCCAGGAAACCCAGCACTGTCACCTGATTCACACAGAAATTTGGTATCTTCTTTTCAAATGCAGATTTTTCCTATCCCTTCCTGTGCTGATTTTGAATTAATGCTTAGCACCTTCACTCCTGGGCAGCAGGATAAACCATGCTCCAGCCGTGTTTGTCACTGTGCAGACCCTTCACTTGCACACAGCTCTGCTGTGGGCAGCAGAGGGTTGATCCACACTGGTTTGTCAGGAGGAGGTACCAAAACTTTCCCACACCACAAGCTGGGCAGGAATATCAAGGGCACTTTTCAGCTGTCAGGCTCACAGACCAGCTGCCAGTTTTGGCTGGCAGCACCTCATGCACACCTGGAGAGGGCAGGGCCATGCACGGCCTGTTCAACACATGAATCACCTGGCCACATTGCCACATTGCCATATCTTCCAAATCACCTTTTTTCCTGAAGCCTTTAAGGCTCTATATCCTCCTGTGCCAGTCCAAGCCCACGGGACTCCTTGGGTCTCCCACCAATGAGCCAATCAAGTCACTATTTTGAGGGGAAGCTGTGGGTGTTGAGTAACTTCCTACAACAATGGGTCAGTTGTCAGACCTCCCCTTTCTTCCCTCTGGCACTTCCCTCCAGTTGTGTGTTCAGGTGACTCACAGATTTACCATCCTCAGCAAGCTTTCCGTGAGAAAGTTTGACAGCGATGACACCTTAAAAAATGCTCTGAGAATTCACTGTTTCTCAGGCACAGGACATAAAAAGCTGCATTATGGTGGGTTCACCAGTGTGTTACCCTTCTTTCTTACCTATATTGCCATAGTGCCTTCCCGCTCCAGACCTGGACCAGGCCCCATGGTGTTAGCTGCTGAATTGACACGGATCAAAATGATGGTGCCTTTACATTCCACGTATTGGTAAATCACAAATTCTTCCTGATAATTCAGCTTTCACCTCTCCTTTTCTCAAACAAACAGAACAGTTACCCAGCCCAGGTACAAGAGTTACCTCACAGCTACAACAAACAAGATCTATGAGTTCAGCAGTCAAACAAACTGGAAAAGATCCAGAAATCAGATCACTCCCCAGCTCTGCCCAAACCCAAGAACTGGTCTTCTGAGAGTTCACATACCCTGCCTTGTAGATACTACCTTTTAATCGTAGATGCCAAGATATTTATTCTATTTTCCTCTATACCTGTATGTGAGGGTGTCATTCTTTATCAAGTTTCACTGAAAAATATACCAACATCTGTGCAGCAAACAAGGGAAATTAATTACTTTGGAGACATGGGGGAAAACAAAAAGAAATCATATAAATATCAACATTCATTCCAAAAATGTGATATTGAAAACAATTGCCAAATGCAGTAGGTAAGCAATGCCAGGAGAAAAAAGTTAGGAGATGAAACACACACATGAGAGAAGACGACAATAATCAATATATTAATATAAAACAATAATACAGCTGGTACAATAAAGTGGTACCGTTGGGAGACATGCAGTGTATCATTAGTATTCTGCTCTAATGAAACCCACAACACACAGTGTGCATTAACTAGTGTAAAGTCTTTTCAGCACAGTGAATATTCCACCAGTTTACTGGCCCATTTATTTTAACTGAAAGAGAGATGATCCTGTTGCCAAGCTATCAGATGGTAAAAGGGATATATTTGATGGATAAAAAAACGAAAGGTCTGCCACAGCTTTGCAAAATATATTTCTAATTTTAATGTGTGTGGTATATAACAGTCATACCGTACCTGCAGAGAAAAACAGGGGTGGGGGTGGGTGAGAGAGAGAGTGGGAACAAAGGAGGGGGGAAATATCATTTTAAATAAACAAAAAAAAGTCACAGACATCACTCATTTTTTTTTTTCAACCTGTTCTTGTGATACAGATTGACAGCCCTTTTAATATGAAATAAATCAGCCAGGATAAGGAATGTCTCAGAGAACATACAGATTGAGTGCTGATTGACAGAGCTTCTCTGAAACCCATTCTGTTTGCGCTCGGTTTTTTAGCAGC